>JAPYYT010004291.1:0-12517 GCA_030522565.1 Ceratosolen corneri | reverse complement strand
ATATATATATATATATATATATATATAAATCGATGCAATAGTTGAAAACTACTGCACAGGACGTTATATTGAAAAGTCCAAATATTTTTAATATACATGTATCTTATTTTTTACCTTAATAAACTATTTTTGCACAAATAACTAATGTATGAAAACAATGATAGTAACCATTACATTTTCCTGAATGATAATAATTGAACAATAAGTTTAACAATGTCTCATATTATTATAAAAGTCATTTTATATATGGTAATTTTCATGCATCTTATATATCTCTATACCTTATAATTATAATCGTATAATTATATCGTTTAATAAAGAATATAACTCTTATAATTAATTTAATATTCAAGCATTATTTGTATTAATCACGTTGTATTAAAGAATTTTTCGGCCTGTGATTTTAATTTTTCGATAAATGTACACATTTAAAATACACTTTGTTTAAATCTTCATACAAAATATATTAAAAAATAAGCAGATATCAATCGACGAATCTAGTTAAAAGATATAATTATGCATTTGTCCAATTAAGGGTGAATCCTAACGATTAAGTTATGAAGGATAGAAGAAGTCAGATAAGAATCGTTACAGATAGTAAATCTATATAAATATATATAAATGTAATATCAGATCTTCAAATATAATATCAAATAATTAATGATAAAATATTGTTTAAAAACAAATTAAGCAATGTAGTAATTCAATCGAAAGAACAAAACGAAGTCACTTATCAATATTTAACTCTCATTTATACACATTCTTATGAGTAAAGATAAAAGTCCGACTTTTGGGTTACTATGTACACTAATTTAATTTTTTATTCGTATATTATATATTTATTATTTTCCTTATACTGATTATCACGTTGATGTTTCTTACCATTACAGTGAAGATAAAGAGTGAAAGAAACGTCAGTAGCAGATATTTCTTCTCTTTTTGTATTTATCGATGAAGTATAGTGTTGTGAACGAAATGTTTTTTCCAAACTGCGCAACGTTTATACGATTCACAATAGTGTATGCATTTTTTGCTTTATTTTTGTTTGATATTACGCGGATTCGTGGAAGTTTCCTTTATAGCGGCAACATTTTACATCGACACTTTAGCTTACATATTCTTAGCGCATCAATTTGTTTGCTTCTTCCTTTAATTTTTTGGTTAGTTTCTTGAGTTTCGCTTATTATGTTGCTTCTGCTTCTTTAATATTTTTTTATACCATAAATATTGTAGAAAAGTAAACTGATAGAACTTTGTAACTTAAAACTTTAAGAGGGAATCTGTGGCGACCTTTTATTTCTTGGTAAAGACTCTAATATATTTCTGCAAGAATGTTTTTAAATATAACAAACTGACTTATCCAATATGAAGTATTTTTGTAAAATTATAAATAAATATCTAGAGATCTAGAAGCATTTACAAATATATATTTCAAATATCTAATAGTTACATTTGCAATTTTAAAAAGTAAATTGAATTATGCACAATTATGCAGAAGCTCCATAAAGAAGCAATAGTATCATGCGTAAGGATCAATACATAAAGATTCGAAATTAAATTATTATAATTGAAAAATGGTGATGGAGTATTTTCGTGCACATGCATTGAAATCAATCCCAATAGCGAACAATATGCCTCTCTTTAGCACAAATCGGATCTATATTTATATATATTTTCCCAGCCGATGCAGTTTTGACGTTCTGGTTTGTCATTATACTGTTATCACAGTGATGGCAGCTATTACGCAAACATTGATATATCCGGAAAATGAGACGAGCAATCACTAAGTGACAGTCTGCTTAAAATCTTATTTTTTAAATGATTTTGATGTATGTGTCCACATATCTATGTGTGCGTGCATACGTGTGCCGTGTGTATCTACGAATAAATAAACTAACGAGAGACAAGGATTATGAACTTGCACGTACTCCAAAATTTTCAATAAATATTCATGTTATACTTATTTTATTTAAAATACAAAATTATAATTGAGGAAATTATATTAATTTTTTTGCTAACAATTTTTTTTCAATTCCAATAAAAGAATTAATGAAAACTTAACGAACATTTAATTTTGATTCCACTATTTTTACGTGAAAATTACTAGAATATAATTTTACTTGAGCAATAAAAATAGATTATTTTATTATATTTCATACAAGAGATTTAAAAAGAAACCATCTAGATTTAAAAAAAATTAATATTCAGAAATGTCAACATACATATGTGCAGTATAAATTCCGGATGCAATTTTTTTCTTTTTTTTTTATGAAAGAAAAAAACATATTGAGAAAGTAATATTAAAAAATTGCAATATTAAAAAATCTATTTTATTCGTAGTAATTAACGAATAAGGAAATTGATTCATTTTTATACTTTAAAATTATGATTAAGATAATAAAGTCAATTTTTTAAATAACTGTACCAGTATTTTCATTTAAATACTTTGAACATTTAGTATAATGTAGTATAACATAAGATATATGAATCAGTATTTCCTGATATAATTTAACTTATTAAAAGAAATTTTTCTTAACTTTCTATAATCTTTTTGTATCAGGAATTATTGATTTCAAAGGTTGACGTTAATTATTTGAAAATATTAATTAATTCGTCGTAAATCTTTGTGTATCAATATGGATAGAAAATCATAACTAAATGGTAACAAAATGACAACGTTCTATTATAGATAGAATAGAATTTTTGGAATGAAGTTTTTTTATGAATTGTATGAATTGTATCTATCTGAAATATTACTTTTGTTTATTTTCAAATTAAACAAATATTACATATATTTTTTTGTATAGTAGTGAACATAAAGTATATTCGTGATAATTAAAATGTTTAATATATTTCTTCTGATTTAGCTATGCGCATAACATCCATCTACATCACATTCCTTTTTAAGGATGGACTTTTCATTGCACTATATTTATATAAACATACAGATACAAGAATTTCGATAAAAAATACTATACTTGCTTTTACTTGCATGTGGTTAAAAAAAAATGTATATATAAAAAATATATTTATCTCTGTGTATTATGTAGTATCACTCTGGAAAAATTTGCAGCATTTAAAATAATTGTTAAGTTTTGGTACGTACATTATGCATGACTATGGAATGAAATTTCCCTCGATCAACCCACTATTCTGGAACCGACATATGAGAAATATCTGATTTATGAATATGCGCTGAAGCTCCATAAGTTAATTTTTTTTTCTTTTTTATTGTACTCTATAATGAATTGAAACGATAGTTGTTTTTAACAATATCCCGTTTTTAATTATATCAATCTGTACGTGCACCATTCAGTTAATAATAGATGCTTGCCTTCTTCTTCTTATTGGTAGCTTGAAAAAAGTAAGGTAAAGCCTAATTTGAGTCTACAACAGTTTGAGCAAGATAGAGCATAAATATCAGCTTCGGGTAAGACACAGTTAAATGAAAAATTCAGGAGATGGTGTAAAACATTGCTGTAAAAACAGGTGCGAGTCACTAGGATCAATTGTAACGAAAGATGAAAGGAAAAGACAAGCCATATAATTGCAAGAGGCTTCTATTTTTACAGGCCAATTAGTTCCGCAATATATAAAATGTAATTATATAATAAAAATATACAATAAAGTACAATTTCATGTGTATGGTCGCGCGCGCGTGTAAGTGCGTGTTTGAATGAGAGAACAATGTTGAAGTGATGTGATGTGTTGTGTGATCCAATTTCGTAATTGGCCAGATATAAATTTCATTGTCGATAAATTAAAGATAGTTTCATAAGTTTTCGATAAGATTATTTATATTTAGCTTTTTTTAACGATTAGATGGTTCTCATTTTTTATGTAAGATAAATTTTACGATTAATTACAATGTACATAAATCTACCTTCAAATAATTATATTTATCCTCTTCGTGCAGTTATGGGTTATAACCATTTCTTCCATGATAGGAAATATTACATCGACTTATCTGTACCCTGATTCCAGTTCGCATAATAACCGCTACGATATGTAAAACGGTGGAAGCAATTGGTCCAAACTTTTCTATTTCTTTCGCCGAAGGAGACCACAGCTTCTCACACGCGTGCTCTGTCCGCAAGTTATGTAGATCATTTTTAGATATTATGCAGATAGAACAAAAGAATAAGTAGAATAAGAAGATGAAGAATTAGAAGAAGTAGCAACAGTAGAATAATTATAAGTAGATGGAAGAAAAACCAGCATTTTCTTGTTATATGTATAATAGTTATGTATGTACATGTAAATATCTAAATATCCGTCTTGTTCAGACTTGCTCCAGCTTCCGGCGGCGACGATACCCTGGATGTGTCAGATCGAATCTGAGCAAAGCCATCAAACTCGCCCAGAGCTTCTGACTCCTGGCCCCGGCCAACAGCGCCGCCTTTGCTGACCTGGACTGTTGCTGCCGCTGCTGTTGCTGCTGTTGAATAGACGAAGAGGCACCCGAAATGGGCGGAGCGCGGTGATGGCGGCGACTGCTCCAGATCCGGACGGACTCGCTTCTCGGACTACTCGGCTCGCCAATGAGTTTTAGAATCTCTGGTGATTCGGGCTCACTCCGCCTGAGAGGCCGGTCGCATCTGAGTCCAGATATTGTTGTTGTTGTTGTTGATTTTGCTGCTGCTGCTGCTGCTGCTGCTGGGGTTGAGACTGGAGGTTGCTGGCACTGCTGCTGTTTAGGGCGAGCCTCTGCATCTGGCGTATGACACTCGTCGCGTGGTAGGCTTGCTGCAACCATGAGACAACAGGGAGACATTCCTTGGGCTGATCCAGAACCACCGGCAGAGTGGGGGAGGGCATAACATACACACACAAGCAGACACGAGGCGCGGTCAGATGGGCTGCGCTATTAATCAACGATACTAACCTTCCACCTCGACTTGGCAAAGTTCTTTTTAAGCTGTTCCGATACCGTACCATGGATATTCTTGTTGCTCGCCGCGTTGCCGGAAATCCTGCAGCACATAGACACAAGTTTCTTTATTTCAACGATTTTGCTTGATTTTAAGCATTTCTCGCTTCGCTCCAAAGTTTCCGCCTGACTTTCGACGTCGGTTATACGAGGAATTATTACACTGCCTTAAGAAGGCTGTCAACTTTTATTGTGTTTCCGAACAAAAAAATATTATGATCATACCAGATAATTAGCTAAATAACTAAAAACACTTTATCATAAATGTATTAACTGGAATAATTCTCTCGTGCACGGTTTAGAGTTATTTTTGCTATTTTATTTAATTTCAGTATAAGGATTCTAAATTTGGTAATGATAGCTTGCTTATGAGTATTAAGTATATTATTTCGGAAACCTTAAAATATTTTCGTAACATAGTTTGAAAAAGTATAATTAGATTTATAAAAACAGAAATAAATTAGCCTACCTGCTGCACGAAAGATAGAGAAAAAATTTATATTTATATATATTTCTGAAAAAATATATATTTCCAAACTAGATTATGATAATCTGTTTAAATGTATATGTATATGCATACAAAATTAATTATAACAAAGTACAGAAATCATTTTTTTAAAATACCATTTTTAATGTAATAATTTCTCGTACAATCAACATAAAATATTATTCGACAGTCGTATACAAGTCCAGATATCAATTATAATTGTCTCTCGTATAATATAGCAATAGAAGCGCAATGAAAAAACTGATTCTACATGCATATAAAAAGAAGCTATAAATGATATAAAGAAAGCTTTGAGAAATTTAAGCCGGAATAAAATACTTAATACGTATAAGATCGAAGAAAAAATGATTATTTTAATAATAATGAACACAGACTTGAATATGAAATTGATTATACATCAATTGGCTACTGAATATTTATTATCATTGTTCATTCAATTGATCGATAACCAATAAGTATGCACAAATCAATATATTAAAAAGACATGTGTGACTTAAACAATGTTTTAGTAAATTTCTGGCTTAAGATGTATCAAGTTCGTCGATGATTATGCGCCATTACTTACTGGACGATATTATTCGTTGCTACTTGGATCTATTTTTTGGTATCTTCACTCGTCTTTTATTTTATTTATTTTCATTCGCATTTAAGACATCCACAGTCAATATATATTTTGTAGTCTAGTATTCCTGTACCTTAAAATGTACTTGAAATCCCATTATAGCTTATATTTTTAAATCAAATTATTATTTTCAGTTCTCGATTTATATACGCTACTGGTAAAAATTATGTTTACTTAAATGCTCGAACAAAATCACTTTTGCAAACTCTATTTTTATACTATTGCATTTAGGTTTATATGAAACAATTGAATTTTTACTTTTATAAACAGTTATTGATTTCTTTTTACTTTATCGATTTCTTATTACGCTTACGCGCACTAAATAATTTCCATATATTTTTAGACTTTTGCTATTAAAGTTTAAAAATCGTTCATCAATATTAGATTATATTACATTGAACGTTAATTTACATTATGCATCTCTGTAATAAGTAATTAATTTCCATGATGAATAATTGTATGTTATCATTTATAAATGAACAGTGCATCGATAAGTGTACCTATTGATAATAAGTAATATTTTAAATTCAGAATATCAGATAAAATTTAATTCAAAATGAAAACGTAATATCATTTGTTGAAATTTAACAAAAATAATACGGAAATTTATGACTTGAAATTACATAAAATGCAAGAATTCTTTTAGAACCCGTTTCCGCAAACTTTATCTTCAAAAAAGCCTCCACAGCTATTGTGAAATATATTATAATATAAGCAGACATTCTCAATGAAGCTTTTCAGAAATACTTCAAAACTTTTCATATTGCATTGGAAATGTATTTTGAATATATATGTATGTCCCGCCATAAAAGTAGTAAAACTTGTATTTTCATTACTAAGTGCAGTACATAGTATTATTAAAAACCGGAAGAAAAAAAAGAAAAAGAAAATACCCGTGCATAAAAACAACGTTCTTTAATCAAGAATATTAGATCTCAATGTCCGTAAAACGAGAGTTGCCAATCGTACGGTTAGAAGGTCGACCCACACTTTTCCCAATATCACACTCACCAGGGGTGTGCAAGCGCCTGCTTGCAAGTGTAGCGCTTCTCAACGTCAAAGCACATGAGTTTGCTGATGAAGTCCTTGGCCGAGTCACTGATGTCGTCCCAGTACGGTGAGTCGAACTCGAATTCACCTACAATAGTCGGATTAGCCATTTGCTGCAGCACAGAGTCCCTCGACTCTTCGCGCTTCTCTTTCGCCCGTATTGCGACGTCCACGAAAAATCAATGGCAGTCTTAGCTTTCAGAATATGAGACTTTCTTCATATTTAATGTGCTTATAGTTAAATTTAATCGAGAGTTTGTTGAAATTGAGAGAGAAGTTTATTTCGGGATGCTTGCTTTTCATTAACGAAATCACAAAGCCATTTAAGCCAAGTCTCTAAGTGAATTTCATGGCGACACTCAACTAATGTCAGCAGCATGCATAGCAGACCCTTGCAAATGCCATTCTGCAGAATTCGAAATTACATCGATTTCATCCTCAATGTGTCTTAAACGCACCGTGTAATAAAGATTATTTGCATTATAAAATTAATTATAAAATACCGAGTCGTACTATTGGATATTTATATCGATTCCTTTCGGAGTTAAATGTAATAGGAAACCTAAGTTGCGCGTTACCTCGCTTTCGTAGATAATTCAATAGCTTGAATTATCGGAACATTGCGCCGAGAACTGAAGAAAGATTCGTAAGGCAAAATCAAGGACTCACCGAGTTTAAGTAGAAGATATTTTTACCAGCGGGTCGGCAAAAAGCCATTTAAAATTGAACGGCATCGTAACGTAACTGTGACTCTACAATGGGATACATAAGCTTGTCTCCTTGCCTAATTCACCCTACAGCTCTTACATTACGGGAGTATTGTATGTGTGTAGGTGGGTGGGCGGGGTGTGCGAAATAAATAATTAAATCAACGATAAGGGGATACCGCATAGAGGCAATGCTGTTTACGTACCTTTGAGTATCTGGGCAAAGAGATTGGCGTCATTCTCGTCGTAGAACGGAGGATAGCCGCATAATAAAATGTAGGATATTACTCCTATGCTCCAGACATCGACCGCCTTGCCGTAAGGTTTCTGGGCCAATACCTCGGGAGCTGCCAATGAGATATAGTCGTTGCACTTTGAATGATAAAAATGTATCGCCACTGCTCGCCTTTCCATTTCATTTTTCCTTGCGCGAGAGGGTGATTAGCAATGCTAATGGGGAATTGATTATCGCCGGCCAGAGTCGGGGAATGGAGGCCGGTGCTCACAGACACGCTGAATTGACATTTATTAATATTGATATACTCGGAGCGTAAAAGGAAATGGCGAATTGGTGCTTTGACGCTCTCGGCTGCGTTACAAGTGTTATGAAAAACGGAGCCAATTGCGCGAAAACAACGGCCTACGAGGCTACGCAGCGTTTGAGTCAGGGCATCACAAGATGCCTCGCCGTTAATTATCTGATTGATTGATAGGTATGGGGAGTTTATTCTCTTTGACGATTCGCGCGAGCCTCGTTTATCTGTCATAATTTTATAATCGAGACGATTCTGTCGAGCTAATTCACGTTGATGAGTTTTATTGTATTATATAATGACTTCGCCGTCAATTTCCGTCAATTCATTATCGACTCAACTTGAAATATCGAATGGGATTCTTAATTTGGAAAATCAATTAAAATCAGCGTCGTGGAAGTCTCGAAACGATTTGGGTTTTAAAGGCAAATTAGCATCGATAATCTCATTTGGCTTTTTGGACAAATATTATCAAAGCAATCACTGTAGATTAATCTTTACAAAGGTTTTTGCATTCACGGATAATGTAAATATATAAAACTCGAATGCATAATGGATTATACATTTTATTCGCTAGCAGCTCATTAAATTAGAATAACATTGATTTAAAAAATCTTGCAAATAATTAAGATGTAAATCATATCTGTAGGAGGATAATAGTGTATTAAATTTAATATTCATAGGCTTTTATTATCTAATAAATTAAAATTGTATTTTGTTCTTTGCTAATTCGAAATATAATTAAAAATATTTCTATTAAATCATCAAGTTTAATTGTACTTATTTTGGTTATATTTGCTATATTTCTGTCTTGCCAAAGTTACGCGATTTTAGTTATTCCGTGAGGGTAAGAATTAAAAGTCAATTTTTCTCAGCATAATTTACGCGTGCAGTATCGAAAACAAAGATTTAGCAAACTTTTACTCTAATGTGCCATTATTATAAAACTTTTTTTGAAGCATTCATTATCGCATTATCACATTCAATAAAGCGATATATTTTTCAACCAGCTAGCATTGAAGCTTAACAACTTTTCACTCTCACTCACCAAGAACAAATCAAAGCTTCTCGCCGATTAAAAATCGAAACTTAAAAGTCGATAAAGGCCGCGATTCTGGGACCGTCGACATTACATAAGACAACGACGTCACTCACCAACGTATCCGGGAGTACCGCAGGCCGTGGCCATGATACCCGAGTCCTCCATCTTTGACAAACCAAAGTCGCTAATCATGATCTTACTGTCTTCGTCAGGGCTGTAGTAAAGCAGGTTCTCCGGCTTTAGATCTCTGTGGACGACGCCCTGCTCGTGCATGTAGTCCACGGCGTCGAGCACCTGCCGGATCAGGTCAGCAGCATCTTTCTCGGTGTACGAGCCCTTTTCTACGATACGGTCGAAGAGCTCGCCACCCGTCACTCTGTCGGTATTAATTATTAGCTAGACTAACAACGTCAAATTGATGAAGGACGGATGCAAAGGGACCAAGAAGTTTTGCCTATGAGTCTGTAAGATTACTTCGCGATTGAGGGGACAAACTGTACTAAAGTTTGTAAAGGCAGCTGGGTAAATCTGAACGCTTATTGGATATTTGCTGGACAATAATGTGAAAGCCAAGATAAAGCCGAGCTGATGTTAATAGCTTGGGGAACTATGTGAGAGTTATTTTTGTGATTTTATTGCTTATGGCGAAAATATAAATATTCCATTAATAATCACTTTTCGTATTTATGAATGAGCAAAATTTAAATTCGAACTTTGTTCTGTTTTCTTATTTGGCATTTTTTTTTGTCTTAGTTATAAACATCAGATTATGAAAAGTTTACAGATCTCAATTTATCTAATGATCAAAATAATCAATTAAATATTATTTAATAAAATTCGTTATTTAAAGATAATTATATGAGACAAAAATTTAATAAATTTCCTCCCAATTTTGCAAAAGTATAAAACACAATAACTTTCTAAATTTTTATATATTTTTAATTTTAATTCTTTTCTAAATAGTAGTTTAAGTACGTAAATAATAGTTTTCCCTTTCGATGTGTGCTTAGTTAGTTACATGCATAGTTGCAGAGCTCCATACGTATTTATTAACATTCGCATATATTATTATAAATCATGAATATTTTTATACATTAAATGCCAATCAATAATTTTAATATTGTCTGTACTAAAGCGTATATTTAATAAATAATAACAATATTTATTAGCGTGTATTTAATAAATATTACAAAAATTTTCAGTATTTAATATATAAACTAAATAACATAGTTTGTACAATGATTTTAACAATATTTTACACATTTAATCTTTATTACTAATATTTTTCGTTTTATTCAGTCATCAATAATGTTCATCTATTTTATTCCAATTTATTTTCCAGGTCTATATTGTGACACGACTTGATAGCATTGTTTTATCCAAATAATATAATGCAATAATAATTGATTACAACATTTGTATACATCATACGAATCGACCGTTTTTAATTTATTAACAAAAACAAATGTGTAAATATAAATAAAAACTATTTATTGAGATATTTTAAATTTTATTTTAAATTATTAATTTCCAACAAAAATGATATTTAATAATGTTTAATTTAATATAATCGATTCAAATGCATAGAAACATTAAATAACTGAGGCAGAAAATTATTTGTCTAAATAATTAAATACGCATTTTAGAGCGATTAAACTAATTTATGTCTTTTGACGTACAATTGTAAATATGAATTTTAGTTTTCAATTCAATTAGTCATACTTCATTAAAATATTCAGTGTCGATGTTGTAAGCAAAATAAAAATGAATGTTTGTTTATTTTTACATTTAAAATCATTAATAGCCATTTAGCTTCGCGCTTATACCTATTTACGCATTATTTTATTTAAATACTTTTTATCTCCTATATATCATATAATTACCATCAACAAACTGAAAATCAGTTGTCCATATAATAGAAATTCATCACTTACGGTAAAGTATTAAATACGACTGTTTTTTATCCATCAAAAATATCAATGGACCATGAGAATGTAGAAATAAATATGTTGGAACGCACTGTAGTGTTGATTAAAATTGTTGAATTAAGTACAATTTAGAGTGTAACTGACGGGCAACGCGTATATAATTTGTCGCATATCACTGTTGTCGAATTGAAGTATGCCATTGTCGCGATTTTGCTCGGCATAAAAGTTTGATCGCAGGAAATCTTTTATAGAAATATTAGTTACGTCTAGTCATAATTGGTTTCATTAATTTCATTTAAATTAAATTAAAATTCGTCATTTGATGTTTGTTTCAGCCTCATTTTACAATTGAACTCCCAAACAATTCCTAAATATATTGCCGTGTATATCTTAATGATAAGTATACTCTTTGTTCCACAAACAATACTAAAATAAAGGATCAATGAATGTATAAAACATAGAATAAATTTTATTAAACGTTTAATGTTTATCATAATTTAATTTAAAATTCAATGCAATCGAATTCTATTTTTTAGAAAATATATTGCTATTTACGTAAATCGAACGATTTATTTCTTATAGAGATAAACATGGAAGGTGAACAACAAAATATGAATTCAATAAATAATCCTTTAATATTTTTTGATATTAATATTATAATATGTGAAATAATCCTTTAAATAAATGAAATATTATAAGCTAATCAATTAAATCTTTTCATTGTTGAGAGTGTTATGATATGAAATAGTCTAAGATTAAATAACTTTTTGTAATATTAAATACTGTGCTTATTTGAATATATACTCACGATAAATATTAAGCATTTGTAGAGTATATTTGATTTCTATTCATAGATAATTCTCTTCAAATATACATATACATATATATATATACACATTTATGGTATTGAATATCAATATCAATTCGTTTTATATAATTTTCTAATACATTCATCATAGATATTTCGTAATTATTAAATTTAATTTATCTATCTTTATTAAAATATACTCATTCATTAAACTTTGTCTACTTGTGATACTTGTAGTTTTGATTAATAATATTTTAATCTCCTAAAACAAACGATATATTTTAAGATCATTAGCTTCATTCGCCTGGGAGAGAATGTCCATTAAACGATAGTTATCTTGCTACTTAAAACACAATAACAGCGATGAGTTTGATATATATATATATATA
>JAPYYT010004290.1:0-14322 GCA_030522565.1 Ceratosolen corneri | reverse complement strand
CCCAGCCACCCCCTCGCTTTCTCTCTCCCGACCACCCCCTCGCTCTGTCACGCACACGCGGGCGCGCGCGCGCAGCCTCTCTCTTTCGTTCGCATAGATAAATCTGCAATCACGTTTCATGTAAAGCCTGCGGGAAATCCTTAGTTGAAAGTTACGATAACAGACTGGACTGCTAATGCAATGATAGTAATTGAACGTAAGAAATATTTTCGCCATTCGCTTTGAATGTTAGCCAGCCCCTTTCATAATTAATATCGTTAAATTATAAGCATTAATTCTATATCGATTAACCTTTTATAGCAGCAGTAGTCTTTAATAAGAGTTTATTGTTGAATTTATAATCATTTCATTTTGATTGTAATTTTGAATTTTACTACATATTCAAGCTAGAAGGTAATTTCAATATGTTAAGATGATTTGGCATCTCAATAGAATTATTTATAATAAATTCTAAAATTATGTTTTTTTATTTCTCGATTTATATTTTCTCTTACATAGGCAATAATACCTTTGATTGTATTGTATTTTGGCTGAATATACCACACTACAAAAATATCCATCTAAATAATTATGTAATAAAGTTGTAATATTATGTTACATATTATTACTTAAACATTATTTGACTTTATTATAAATTAATTACAAAAGTCGTCATAAATTAAACTTTGCAAATTATCAAATCCACGATTGATTTAGAAAAGCACAACAATTTCTGTAATTCTTTGACTACGTAAAATAATTTATTCATTAATTGTAATCTTGTTTTAATTAGCTTCGTAATCTTACTTACCTCATTGACTTAATTCTCTACATAACGCGCCAACAATATTTCAAACATAATTCATAAATAATCGCGTAAATGGACCAAGCCAATACTCTTTTACAATCTTCAATTAAATAACTAGAAAAGTTTATTAAGAAATAATTAATTAAGTGGGACAATGAAGTAATTAAGGAATATTTTCTATACTCGCAAATGTGAATTTCAAGTTCAAAGTTTTTCCATTCCAGAGAGTTTCTTCTCTGCGTCCTTTTCTTATCCATGTCGGCATCGTCAACCTTCTCATTCTCTTGTCCATTTTTCCTACGGTTCAATCATCGAATAGATCTACGATAAGAATAGAGCACCGCCATTGAGATGAACTTGGCGGAAGTCGAAGAGTTGACTAGTATGATGAAATAGGACTCTCAACTTTAGCGACACGACGCACTTTGAGTTCTCACTTTGAAGCAGCAGCAGTTGCTCGGATATCCACCCACGCATCACTTATTCCATTATTGATTATAGCCTGTGCTCTATCTGCAAGCTTACACTGTCCCATTTACTTTTATTTCATCCATTCGCAATTATTGCCGAGATTGACATTTCATCCTCCCTCCTCCCCTCCCCACCCCCTGGATCCATTAATTCTCATATTATTTTTTGTTTTACCTTTTCGAGCATTTTTCAACTAATCCTTATGAGATGGCGATTGAGTGATTATATTATAGCGCATCGGGCCAATCGTTGCTTTTGCCAATCAAGGACTTTACGACACTGTCGTATTAAATTCTTTTATTTGTTGTAACAAGCATTTATAAATGTAGCACTCATTGTTATTACTATACTTAATGGTGTCCAACTTAAAGAACAATATGAATTTAGTTGAATGCTTTGTAGTGAAATTTCAAAGGTTCTTGAAGAGCAACCGATTCAAAGCAACACAAATCATCGTGTGCAAAGGGAATATCAGAAATTGATTGTAAATACTTATGTTTTGAAATTCAGAACATTTCTGCGTATGAAATAATGAAGCCCAAGTGATTTCAAACGACCTTTCATTATTTTTCATAAATTCGACACGTACGAGTTGTGCACGGTAGGGATTTATAAAGTCTTTGAATTATTTTACATACATTGAATCATGCCTGCATAGAAAATGATAACTTCCTAGTGAATAGCGAACTATTAACTATTTAAAATATTTCAACGTTGTAAAATTAACTTTTAAGGCGGCTTCTCAATATTATTATTACTGCCTACAAGTATTTTGAACCGAACGATTTCTTATAAATTTATTCGATTTACCCTAAAATATTTATGTATATTATTACGTTTTAACACATACGAAACGTTCAAGTTGAAATTCGTAAAATAATATTACGCATATTAGTTACTAATTATTCATTATAAATATTATAATGTTTATATGACAAGTTTAATTATTAAATGGTTTTCTCGTAAAGAGTAATTCAACTTATTTGGCGAATTTCGAGTTTATGCAGTATGTTATTGGTGCAAAAAAAAATTTTTTGGTACCATCCATTCGTATAACCGAAAGCGAACAGTAATCAAGCGTTTGAGAAACTTTACAACATTTTTTCACGTGATTAGTAAAAATAAATTGGCTGCAAAAATTGTCAGAGGAGTTTTTTAATTTTTATAAATTACAATTTATATTTAACGTGAACGTCAAAATACTGTATGACGTTGTATTAGCAAGCCGCCGTTGAATTATATAATATTTAACGTATAATCGGATGGTTGGCTTAATTTCACTCTTGGCATCCGATTAATCATAAGCGGTACATGTCGTCAAGTTGCAATCGAATGACCAAATATAAGTATCTGTTTCTCGTAATCGAGCAGCTTCTGGAAATTACGTAAAGATCACAAAGAAATATTAAATAGCAGCGTTGATTTGCCAAGATCAATACATCATAGTCCATAGGAAATACGTTGGGAGCCAGGAGCGCTACACTTGCGCCAACAAATGAAACATAACTACTAACTATGTAGGAGAGACGAGGAAGGAAATACAATAAAGACTAGCTCTCTGACTTCAGCTTATAAACAATGTAGCATAATATCTTCGCGAGGGTGCAACTTGACGAAAACGAAGTAGCAGGTTGAAGACACGAGCGAGGAGAGACAATTGGCAATATAAAGTTTTGGAAGGGGGAAGCATCCGCAGCGCAATAATGCCTCGGGAATAACAAAGTAGCGTCGCGCCCAATGAGAGGCTGTTGAAATTTAATTTATCCCCGCACTAGGCGCCCTAATTAGAATAAGACCGCTTTAATAGCGTGGGCGTTAAGGTAATTAAACGACCTCCACCCTCCTTTGCTTTCCAGATGTGGATGTACTCGCTGGGGAGGGCTCTGCTGGACACGACGCCGAGGGTCACAGCGCTGACGGGCACCGTATCCGTGTCTCCCTCCTCCGCCCTTCAGTCGGTCCTCGCAGCCATGACCGAGCCCGACCCACGTCGACGTGCCTCCCTTATGAACCTCCTCGACGTGAGTATACCCCATGCATACACACACAAGCATTCTCGGTATCTCGTAATTTCAGACCTCGGGGCGGCCATTTCCAATTAGACTTGAGCTGCCACGCCATTCCTCCTCGGCCGAGACTTTGTCAGTCGGGCGAACCGCCGAGCTTATTCTCTCTCCCTCTCGCGCGTTCCTTCCTTTTCTATTCTCTATTTCTAGTCTCGGAGGGAAATTACTTTATGGGCTCACTACTCTATGGACCTTCCGCTCCAGCGATAAGCCGCTACAAATATTTATTGCCATTGTTTATTATATCCGCTTTTCACATCTAACCTTCATTTCTTCATCATCTACTTGCTTTCGCGTTTATCTCTTCAACTAACCGCTTCCCCATACTTTTACATCAAATATGCACTTGTCCATCCACATATATACATATCATATAAACACATATACCAGAAAATACAATGACGATCCTACAATCAAGTACAAAGACCTACATTGCTCAAGACAGCAGGAAAATAGAACAACTTTTTACCTTTGACGTGAACATAAATAGGACAGATATTTTTTTAAAAAAAAAAACTTCCAAATAGTTGTCACAAGACATATTTTCCTATTTTTCATTCCATTCTCAACCTCGCAATATTAGTATCATAAAGTCCCACCTTCATAATAATCTCTGTAATCTAAGTCTGAGCATTGTAGGCTAGTAAAATTAAAGTCTTGAGTGTAAAATGCGAACATTACGTTGGCAAAGTTTAGTAATATAGACAAAAAAAAGCAGAGCTTTCCAACTTTTTCTATAACAGTTGTATTCAGTTATTTCTTTTGTTGCTGCTACCGAGTTTAATTTAATTTCCTTTTTAATACCGTTCCTACTATTTATATAATTTTTCGTGCTTTACTGCGCACTTCTTAAAATATATACGTAAAATAACAAAACTCGTACAAGACTAATAAGTATTGAGAATAACAATATTAGCTATGATTATTATTCGGTCATTAAAGGTGATTTAGTCTTCGTAACTTTGACTGCCGGGGGCATGATCTCTTGTGTGAATATTTTTCACTCGAAAGCAGGAATCCCATCGATAGCGATACACGAATATTATAGAAAAACCAAATGAGATTAGCTTCATTATCTTTTATTCATTATCTGTAAAGGCATCCATTCAGCATTCACCAATGGAATATAGTTTTTGTACAAGGCCGGTTGCATCCAAATGACTGTACTGCCGACAAATGATAATATTAAGATTTAATGAAGATTCATGATTTACTTATTTGAATCGTATTTCATTTAACAAGTACAAATATGTTAATTATGGTACTGAAATTGAAAAAAATTATTTTAAAAAATTAATAGTTCTATGAAAGTAAATTATTTTATTTAGGAGGAGATTCGTTATGCATTATTTTATGTGTTGAAATGCCTCTGGATATTGTGCCTCTCGAAGGGAGTGATTAATTTCTTTCAAATATTGACATTTTGATTTTATACTTTTAATTATAATAGATTATAGATGATAATATCTCGATAGTCGATAGTAATAATAATATGAACCTTCACCTATAAACATTGTACGTCCACGCTGAGAAACAGCTTAAGCTAGAATATAATTTAATAGATGGGTACATACTGTTTTTAATAAAATTTCATTCCCAAACATTAGTTAAGTTTGACAATTTCCATATCTATATATAGATACACGAATATATAACTTGCTTTTCAATTTCAAGATTTGAATTGCTCCAATTATCGAAAGCTGTTAGCTTGCATAATAAGACAATTACGTATTTAAATTAAATTGGTTTAATTAAATGATTAATGCAAATAGTCGGTATGCTGGTAATGTAGCAACTTGTAGATAAACCAAGAATGTTTATATATATATATTATAAATGTTAAATACGATGGATATTATTATGGATTTGTAAAAATATGCTAGTGATAAGAAAAAAGGGAGAATCACAGTTGAAACGAGTTGTAACGAGACAGTTGTAAGGAGAATATCAGGGAATGTAAGTTGAAGGGAGATGACAACCTCATGCGTGAGTCTTATTAAAGTATCGTTATTTCTAAGAGTGAAGAGTCAGTAATCCCTTTAACATGGATTATGCATAATCAATTAAGTATTACCTTCTTCGATAAATAGTCTACAATTTAATTTCTAAATAAATATTAAGTGTCACGTGGACACTTTCGCTTCGACCTTCTACTTACCTTTTGTCCTGCCCTTTTTATAAATTTTATATATCTCCCGATATTATATTATATATCACAATATTTTGCATTAATATATAAATTGTATCAAACTTACCAATGTAATATTCATAAAATAATGCCTCTGTGCTAAAAATTATTTTATATTAATACTTCTTTCAAACATATATATCGACAGATATATTAGTTTAGATAAGATTTTAAGAGGAAAAATTATTCAAATAGCAATAGAAAAAAATATTTACAAAAAGAAATTAATATTAAAATTGAATTCTCTTGAGATTATTTAACTTTCCTTTTATTAATCGATAACAACTGTCGATATAACATAATATTTGTTATTGGAATGCATTTAATAATGCAGTACAATACAAAAGCAGTAATAATAAGCAAGTCATACGCTACTCATAATTAGCTCAATATTCGTGAAAATCTTACGACACATAGATCTGCTTATAAATAATCATATTATTAATAGCCTTATTAATTTTTTCTTAATTTTTTAAATTGATTAATATAACTGATTAATATAATATATTAAATATATTTTTTTTAATTTAAAATTTTAAATTTTCGATATTCAGTAATCTTCTTGAGTTTTTAGTTTTATTTATCATTTGGTAGAATAAAAATATAACCTACATACGTATATATATATATATATATCAAGAATAGATCTATGCATTTCCATAATTGATTAGATAATTACTTGTCAAAATTAACATTTATATGATAAATTTTAAAAGAATTAAATTGTTAATTATTAAATTTCAATTAAAATTGCAAAAATATAAATAAAATATATTGAATTCTAAATTTAAAAGAAATATTTTTAAAAATCCTAAATCTTATTTGAACGATATATAAAATTTGAGGAATATGACTTCATAAATATTCCATTAGAGGATTTGGTACAATCTATTATTCACTATTACACTATTATTACATATTATGTTATTATAAACTATTACAATCGTACTTTTAATTTACGTATGTAGAATAGACGTGGAATGAAAAGTAACTAGGAATTGACATTAAACATAATTGTGTACTTTACAGTTCACCCTATAGAAGTAAGATTAATTTAGTTTATTCTATACACTATGAATTAAAATATAATAAAAGCACTCTTATAAATAATTTTTGACTGCTTTATTGAGTGTTTAATACTAACGCAAAAAACAACACTATAACGAGTGGAATTGTAATCATTTAATTGTTTATTTATATGCTATTTTGTTTAAGATGATGAAGATTCGAATAAATAAGTTCAATAATAGAACTTGTTTAATGCCAGTTATTTTCAACTTTCTCCAGATAAAATTTCTAAACAATAATAACATCTGCTTATCTACATTCTCGTATTTACAATATGTGAATATGTAAGGATCTGTAGTAAAACATAAATACATTTAATTCAATGCAACTTCTCATGTGAAATTACTCTACTTTTTATTATTTTAAATTTTCTTTTTTATTCTATAAGCTAATTATCCATTTACTTAATTAAACTTTCTCATTTACAAACGTTTACGAAAAAAATGTTTGTTTAAATTTCAAAGTAAAATTAATTAAAATTCAATATTCATTCTACTGCATTAAAAATATAAAATTATAATAAAACATCACCCTTACTTTACCTTCATAATACTTCTCGTACAATTAATAATTGAGTAAATAATTGCTATTATAAATGATATTATAATTCCCGTTACACGTATTAAGCGAGGGAAAAAGTATTTTATTTTTCATATGTATTTGACCGTTTCAGTAGCAAATTCAATTATCATAAAAGCCGATCAAAGACATTTAATATAATAATAAATAAGTAGTTAAACTCATTAGAGAACACAAGTTAATGATCAAAAACCACCATATAATTATGCTCACGTGAATACTCATGGATCTTTTCATAGAAAAAAGCAGGCAGTATTAATCTTTTTTGGTAAGATGAGATAATCTGGCATCGGATACTTCCATTCCAACATGTCGCGTTCCGCTCGTCTTATCACATATTGCAAAAGTAGTATCCCTATTTTTTCCTCAACTAATAAGAAAACATAATCTCGATTATGATCGCCATATGATACCATACTATAATATATATAATGTATATATATATATATATATATATATAAATATATATTATACGGCGATGGAGGACTATTTTCATTTTATGGCGCTCACCGCGTATATTTCATTTTTTTTTTTTTTCTTTAATTATTGACAATCTCCTACTACACACCGCTAACTCAATTTCTTTGTTACGCGATGCTTATAGTTTCCGCAGAATTTGTTCATTCCTATGAAATAAACAGAAAACGTACTATAATTTCTTAATATTTTAAGAGTCTAAATAACTTGATTATTTATATGAATGTTGGGAAACGTGAAATTAAAGGTAAATTATCAGTAATAACATATTTTAGTACAACATATTCAGCTATAAAAGATATATTGTTTATTATTTTCAATATTTTTCAAAACAAAATGTCTATCTATATACTCTAAATATTTATAAACATTTATCAAATGATATAAGTAAGAATTGAATCAAATTCTGGAGATTATTCTATATTTTATATGCATTTTTTTTTTATTTTTGTGTAATTAAATTCTCGTATAAATATTTAAATATTGGTTGCTAATAAGTATTTGTTTGATACAATTCTCTTAATAACGTCACATTTCAGTTTCTTTTTAATAAACTATGTTACTGAAATTTATTATGAATCATTTTATATATTTTATAATAAATCTTTATGCAGAAATTGAAAATGTAATTGTTCGGGCGCGAACCCGAGTGTGAATTCTCCCCAGTGGTCGTGTGAGGGAGAAGCAGATAGCGGAAGGGTTGATGAGATAGGAGGGTTAAAAAATAGAAAGCGAAATAGGCATTTGTAATGCCAATCCAATCGTCTTTATTGAAATAATAATGGTGACGTAATGTAATTCTTGATATGATAAATTGCCGCACCTTCACTAGACTAGAAGCGCGGATTGTTTATGCACAGTGTGAGTGCAGCGCTTGCTGGCTACACGTGATATTATGATATAATATTGTCCCGCACTTTCGCCCTTACTCGCGAAACCGATTTAGCGACGATGGTCCAGCAATAATGATGAATTACGCGTAGACGATGCGCCACGTGGTGGTCTTATATGGGGTTTTCGGCCACCGGGCTCCGTACTACATGCATTCGCGCGTCGATGAGCCGTCACGAGACTATTAAGTTTATGGGAAATGCAGTCATACATGTAGCAGGCGAGGACGTGAAACCGGGTTGCTACTTGACTCTTTTGCGTTGTTCCCATTCTTCCCATCCAGTGTGGGAAGGAGTCAACCGCGGGCTAAGTAGCTTGCTCACCGTCTGGGCGAAGCTTCTTGTTGTACGAATTCAGACGCTGGGCGATGGAACTGGTCGTTTATAAGACCACGGATTGCACTGGAGACCTTTCCGAGTGGTATCGGAAGACGTAGAGCAATTGGAGTATCTTCTCGCCTCGGGGTGATTGGGATCCTATTTTATAGCCGAAGGTCATAGTCCGCCAAAGATTCATGGTGGGGGGTCTCACGGATTTCCCTACGTTGATGAGATGAAAGAACAAAGAAGGTCTTCTCATTTAGGCAAGGGGCGGGGGGGGGAGACCGAGACGACGGTGGCAGGGGGCTGTGTTGCCACGCGTATTGCACTTCAAAAGCTTACCACGCTTTTCCTGGAAACACTGGGATTGTAAATAAAGTGTGGCAATCATGACAAATGAGACGTTCCAATAGAAGGACTTGTAAATAATATTCGTAAGATGTTAACCGAATATTCTAGCAAAGGTCACATTCAAAAGTAAATAGGTCTTATCTAGTGACGAGTCGAGATTCTGTCAAAATCACGAGCAGTAATAAAAAAGCGAGAGTAATAGAAAAAGTCAGTAAATAAGTGCTGTGATAATTGATTTCAAAGTTAATTTCTATGAGCTTAAATTAAATGCATCAAGACTTAATCAAGTAGACATAAAAGCTGATGAAAATTTCAATACCATTCGTCGTTAATTTACTAGCATTAATTAATACGTCAATAAGTAGGTTTGGTTAACCAACTGTAAAGATCATATTTTTAAAACATGATTTAAAATTTAAATTAAATAACCATTTATTGTCGCGATTGCATATTTTATAATACAAGCCGATTTTTAAAATTCAAATTATAAAATTGCAAATATAAATAATTCATAATACATAATTCTTGTCACATATTTAAATTTCTATTAAACATTTTTTTATAAAACTTCAAATAATTTTGCTCCTTGTTTTAACTTAATTTACAAATTTTATGGAATATAAGATTATTAATGCATATAATTATAAATATGTACACGTCATTTGTATATCATTGCACAATTTCATTCATTATACTACTTAATCAGATTAAGCAAATATTAATTATTGCATCATTTAAACATGAAAAATCTATTCTTTTCAAATACATTAATATTATTTTTAATATTAATTTAATTAATATACACGACCTACTGATAAAAATTTCACCTGCTTTTAATTTATGCACTCCCTAATGTTAAGGAGTGGGGATACGGTGAGATTGATGTTGGTGGTAGGATTGATTGAATTGTTAAATCGTGTGTGTGTTGTTTATCTATTGTTTATTTATTGTTTATTTATTAATTATTTAATAATATATGCTCTATTGTTGTATACAGTGGTTGATATAATTATTGTACGATACAGTGGTTGATATAATTATTGTACGTGGCTCTGTGTGTGTGTGTGTGTAAATGTGTAGAAGTCGCGGATGATCCGCGAGTGGTAATCAATAATGGCTGTGACGCTTGAATGGAGATTTAATGGTATTCGAAATTCAATGGTATACGTGTGGTTTAGTTTCGTTTAAACCGAGTTGGAAATGACAAACCTCGTGGTATTAAGGGTTCGATTGCACAATGACCCTACTTTCTCTCTCTCTCTTTTGGGTATTGCGCAAGTAGTCCCAAAAAGGTCCCTGACCTAGTCTCTTAAGGGCGGACTACAGCAGTTCGTTAACTAGGCGCGGAAGAGAGTGACCTTCCTTCTTCCTGATTTGCTGACAAGACCTCAGCAATTCCAATGGGCCAATTGTATAACGGTGGAATTGCACTTGCACGTGTATTTTACACGTTATTTTCTATATTCGTAAACACCGATGGTCAATTTACACGGCAACGGTGGGACGGTGGTGTTTTATTATATGGATTTCTGAACAAAAGTAGTAAAAGAATATGTAATTGGGTGTTTTGAAAATATTCATGCGTTTCATTTAACGAATTATTATGTGAAATTGTATATTACGAACAATAAAATATAAAGTTAAAATATTAGTGTTATTGTTATTCATAAAATTTTAGAAATAGTTCTAAAAATACACGTTCGAAACACAACTTTGCATTTGTTATCTAAAATAAATTTTTATTATACAATCAAATAGTATTTATTGATTGAAAAAAATCAAATTCATTTATTTCTCACTTTCCATGGTCTTGGTAATAATATTTCTTAAATGAATAGTGGATACTTAAATATATGTTAACTTACTACTATAATATCGAATTAAAAAGAATTAACAAGCATTTTAATTATTTCTACTATCTTGGGATAGTTCGAAAACATATTTGTTTAGATTTTTGTTACAAGCAAGATCATTCATGAAAAAGTTGTAAGGAGAGTGGATAAAAATAATTAACTGACGAAGTGTGATCTATAATTAATATTAGGGAAATGAGAAAAATGATATCAAGAGAAAATGTGTAAGCGTGATAAGGATTTTAAAAGAATGTAATTAATATAGGATAATAATAATTAATATAATGTAATAATCGATTTATATATATATATTAATTAATATAATAATTAGTTGATACATTTATATAAAATAAAGTCAGTATTGCTAGTGTTTGTAAAATAAACACAAATGACAACAATTATTAAAGGATAATGTGTACTGGCTAATTCAAGGGACTTAGAAGACTCATAATTTTTAATATTATTTTTTTCAAATAAACTATTATATACTATTTTCAAAGATCTTTCGATCAATTCCTTGCAAAACGTAGGCATGGCTATCTAAAGTATCACAATCTTTTTATACCAAAATTAATGTTGTATGGAAAAAAAAGAGAAACAAATTATTCAATATTACTTGCTTATTTCAAATACAATTAACAATTTATACTGCATAAATTTAAATTTAGGAATTCAAGAGGTCAATTTAAGAACATTTTTTTAAAAAAAAAAAAAAAAAACCAAAATTAAAAGCACTGGAAAACAGCTTTTCATAGATTAAAACAATACTTTACTCAATTTCTCAACAGAATATCATTTTTCATTCGCGATTTTAAGCTATTTGTACAACTTGTATGTAAAATGTTTGAAAAAATATATGACCTTAAGAAAGGCTCTATAGAATGAATAAGTGGGAATCTAATTTTATATTATAAAATAAACAATTATTAGTACAAAAATTTATTATAATTTTACCAACTAAGTATAAAATTACGAAATTTTTTTTTTATTAATCATAACATTGTCCATTTCAATTCTTTCGATGAGCATATTACATTTTATTTTGATCATTTTTTTTTTTTTTCAAGATTAATTAATTAATAAAATCAAGATTTTTAATTTCAAGATAATAAAAGCAACAACATGACGGCAAAAATTTGTTAACCTAATACATAAAAGTTATTGATTGTTGATCTGATTAAATGTTTAGTTATGAAAATATTTATATTTATCTTACAGATTATTTTATTTAGCAATGATTAATATTCTATATATACTATATTTCTATTTATTATATATACAGATTCTATATAGTATTGATTAAGAATAAATTAATAGAAAATTATGAAATATAGAAATTTCAATTATTCCTTTCCACTGTATTTAAAGAAAAAATTAACGAGTAAAAAATGTAAATATTTATACATACTTGATAAATTAATAAATCATGAATAAATATTATTAAAAAATGTTTAAAAAACGCATTATTAAAATAAACAATTTAACACTTCTTTCAATTAATAATAATATTATTTAATTTATTATATATATTTTAAATTATTAGTGTGATTATTTTATTTTATTATTTATTATTTTCAACATTAGAATTGAAATTTAAGACTCGATATTAATTTTCTGATATAATTTAGTTTCATTTCATTGTTAAATAAATTGAACAGTCCTAAACATAACAAAATAGTTTATATTTTAATTATACTTTCAGAATAATCTCGTTGGATTTTATTCTGAATGTTCATTCCATTCTCTGATTACTATCATATGCATTAGTTAATTACTCTTGTAACTTATAATTTCTTATCCTTTTCTCATATATACTAATTTTTTTCATAGATACTTTAATATACCTCTTATATATATATAAATAAATTAGCTTTTTCGTATTTTTTTTCAAACTATTTGGATATCTCTATATAAATAAGAATATTTTTGTTATAACTTTCAAAATAGCTATACAGAGTTCTATTGTTTAAACAAATTGTAAAATTTTAATTACCTAAACATTAAGTTGTTCTTGTTAAAATGAAATGTTTGATAATTACGATCTTCTTAAAAATTCCTGTTATTTTTCACAATCTTTAAGTAATTAACGTAACTCGCAAGAAACTTCGCATTTTCTCTACAAATTTCTCTTTGCACAATGTTTTAACTTATTAGCAATATTAGAAATAAGATTATTAATTCTCTTGGAAAAATCATCTGCACATAAACATTCATTTTATCAATTTAATATTAAAAGAACAAACATCTTTATTTAGTTTATCGTTACATCCGTTTATTATAATTTTAAATTCATTTATTTAATATCGTCATGTAAATATGTAGTGTGAGTCAAATTTTTCGTTGTGTAAATTTTATAATTATGCAACTAATTACAATGAATCCTAAATTTGTTAGAAAATAAGCTATCTCATCTTAATCAAAAATATTCCAAAGAAGGTCATTTCCGTTTTGTACAATATGTTATGACAATTTCTGTTCAATTTAAAGGAACAATGCGCTATTGAATTTAAGGATCACACGCTTTCCTTTTTTATTTACCTAGCCCGTGTATATCTATCATTATTTTGAAAAATTCTCACTCTACTTTCACATTTTATCTTTTGAATCATTTACTTTTGTATGGAATTATCCTTTGTTTTGTTCTTTCTATTTTTCATTTCATTCTGATAGTATTTTTATGCTTTTTAATGCTCTCATCTTTAAGGCTTCAAAAATGTTAATCTTGTTTTTTGCACAAAAACTATCATTTGTTATTACATAAAAAATAAACACAAATGTATTTTTGATATTTTAAACCAAATAATATAATTTAGCTATAAATAATTAATCAAATACAAAACAAGAAATCAAATTTCAAAATTTTATACGAATTCGATGGCGAATGTATTTAAAAAAAATTTCTTTTATTTCAAACTGAAACCCTTATTAATAATATTAAAATCGAAAAACATTAAATTCCTAGTCAATTTTACCATATTTCTAAAAACAAAGCAGTTTACATTGATAATTATGTAATACAAATCAAATTAAACAATTACACTACACTAAAGTGCCATTAAGAATAGAAAATCTAACGTCAATTAATTAGTTGAATAAAGTCATCAATGAAATAGCAATTAAATATGTGAGATAAATTAAATATATTAAATAATAAGTATAGTTTGTAAAGTTATATATGTATGAATACATATTGTCAAAGATACAAAATAGATATTGTGAATTATATAATAATTAAATATTATTTCTATATATATATATATATATATATATA
>JAPYYT010004289.1:0-10268 GCA_030522565.1 Ceratosolen corneri | reverse complement strand
TCTACGTTGCTGAGATACAAAAGCAAGGAATGTCGCATCCTTTTAGGCAAGGGGTAAAAGGGTGAAACACTGGGATTATAAACAAAGTATAGCAATCACAAAGTATGAGATGTTCCAACAGACTAATTTGAAATTAAAAGTCGTAAGATGATAAACGAATAGTGTAGCAAAAGTAACATTCAAAGGTAAACATATATTATGGAGTGACGACTTGAGATTCTGTCGGAATCGCGAACACGTATGTATATTGAATAGCGTAATTTTATAAAATTTTACTCGAATTATGTGTTTTTTAATAATATCTCTTTATTTCAACTTTTATTATTATTTCTAGCAATTAAGAATAATTTTATTTGCAATTAATTTTATAATATCTACTATATATTGAATGCAAATAATAAAGTATTATACAGTAAAATAAAACTCATCAAACTATAAAAAAATTTTATTTTTATTATTTTTATTTTTTATTATTAAAAAACTATTAATTCTCTGAAAAGTATTGAATTATTCTTTTACTTAAACGGTAAGTAATATATATCTTCGAAATAATTCAAATATAATATCTAAATATAAATTTATAAAAAAAACTTTTTAAGAATTACTTTAGTACAGAATTTATCCTATCCAGTTAATTTCAATCATAATAGACTATCATGGAAACTAGAGAAAAAATAATTACATTGAATGAAATAAAAAAAGAACGTATGTTTGTAGTTTTTACAAAGACTGATGCGTGCGGAGACGCATAAGTACATATATGACCGAAGTCAAACAACTTAATGCTTTTATTTCTCTTGCATAATACATTAGTCATTTTTTTCATATACACCTTTTTGTAGAATCTATTCCTAATTGTGAATTTTATTGCAAATATAAGTGTAATTCTGAAAAATGGTGATTCAATGAGGTTGCAAATTGTTTCTGAACTACATTTTCCAGTATCAGATATGCTTCACTCTGAATAAATATTGTAGATACCAGGTGCACTTTACTTTAATTTAGCTACAGCGTAATAATTTGGATAGTTAAAAATTTTATATATTTTCAAATTTAGGTATTAATAAATAATAAACAATTATGCTTAACCATTGATTTTTTAAATTTTTTAAATTAAAATTTTTATTTTATTTATAAATAACAAAAATGCTATCTTACTCGTCAGAAAAGTGAGTTGTTTTTAAATCCATATATAAAAGTAAAGTATCAAAATTATAAATATTAAATGATAATATGGTTATCTACAATAAATAATTTAATAAACTTTACCTCGTAGATATAAACCATTATTTAAATTTAGTAATTTTATTATGTTCTATAATGATTATTATGATTATATATCTTTATATAATTTAATAATATATAATAATGTGTTTGCTTATATAATTAATATAATTAATATTTTATAATTAGATATTATTTTTTATACATAATTTAATAAATATATATTTAATTTAACAACATCATTTAGTATTATTTTCGTCTTAAAGTGAGAATTTTAAATCATAAATTAAGTCACGTTAAAATACACTTCATATTCTAAAGGAGGCAGAATAGAACATAAATACAATTTTTTTATGTATACACTTTTTTGAGGTTAAAACTCGAATTTATTATACTGGTTTAATACTTTTATTTGTCTTTAACTTTATTGAAAACTAAATTATTGAAGATTATTTATACTATATTACTGTTAAATTACTACTCACAATATTATTAATTAATGTAACTTTATTGGCTAAATATTTGTTTGTGCAATTCATTTTATGTTAAAGCATTAATAATAAATTTTTTTTGCAACTGTTTTTTTTACATCAATTTTATTACTCTTTAAATTAAATTAAATAGTTAAATATTTTAAACTTTACATAATTAATACAAATATTTACTTTTCAATGCACGTTTAGAATTTGCAATTGTATAATGAACAAATTAAATTTTTTAATCATAAGAAAGTAAATAAAATTTATCTTTCGATACTTACTTCACGAAGTATTCATAATAGTATAGAGTACCTATTTTTAATTTGAATTAGTTTTAATTTGAATTTGTGGGACTACGGACGAAGATACACAAAATTTATTTATTTTTATTCCCGGAAGTTCATGCGAGATATTTATTCCTTATTTTTTACTTAAATTTGAGAAAAATTTATGTGACTATTCGCAGTGATATATTTTTCTTATGAATATTATATATGCAAAATAATTAGCATCAATGGTTGTATACGAATATTTAACAATTTAATTTGTTAATTGTAATTTTTTACCTTCTTTACTAACCAATTATATAGCATTTACTTGTAACGTTTCAATTGCAGATTATTCAAACATTTATTTAATTTTCTAAATTAAACGAATAATCAAATATCAACATTTGAAATAATTGTCCATTATATGTTAATGGTTTATTAAATACTTTTTAAATAATAATTAAAATTATGTTACAATGATGTTAATTGATAATGTGTGTCCAATTATTCTTCTAAATAAACTCGCATAAATATTATAGAAAATAAAGAAAAATTTGAGATATACTTATATTTTATGTATATAAAATTAAACATTTTTAAATAAATTAAAATAAAAATGTTATACTTCTAACTTAATAATCATAATTAATCCTAAGTATTAATGTATGCTTAATTATATTTAAAATATCAAAACATTTGAGGAAAAATTATAATAACTATTTGTTCTTAATTAATTTTTAATCTACTGATCTTCCATAAAACGAAAAATAAATGCGATTTATAAATTATAAAACTAAAAATTCGAAAATTCAAATGTTTATAATATTTTTTTAATATTACATTTACAAAAACTTAATTCATAATGTAATATTAAATTAATAATACAATTTATCTCTTTATTGAACAATATTATTTCAGATATCAATATTTCTAAACATAATTGTTTTAAGTTTATAATAAAATTATTTATATATATATTTTTAAGTATATATATATAAATTTATATTTTATTATAATATAATATATTATAAATATATATATATACATTTTTAAGACAGAATAATTCTTACTTTATTTGTAATATTTACTAATATTCTGATTCAAATTTAATAATTACAACTTTCAATTAATCATCATTTAAATACAATTAAATCATTTAAATATATATATATATATATATATATATATATATATATATATATATAAGTCTGAATATATTATAAAATTAATCGATATGAAATTATTTCTTGATGTAAATTGCACTTAAAACTTGTCTGAAATAAATTTGCAACACGATATTGTACGATTATAAAATAATAGTAGCAGTAATAATAAATAAATAATAATATAATATACTCTAGCAATAAAATAAATAATAAAAGTAAGCGTTCATGAGAAAAAAAGTTTAAAACTATTTTTTAATGGAATAATAAATGTTTTTTTTAATTTCACTTTATACAAAGTAAACGTTATTAACATTCTAAAAGTTTCATTACATTCGATTCATTTACAGTATTTATGTAAAATCTCTCTATGTCTAATATATAAATATACTTTTTATTCTAAATAATATAAATTATTCCGTAAATATAGGAAAACTATGTTTTTCTACATTTTAATTGACAAGAAAGAGAAAAATATTTAAATTAAATCCTAAGACTATATTATCAAATTATGAGTTTTCAATAGAATACATGAAAAATATATATACACTTTGGAAAATCTGATTTAAATCTTCGGCACCAGATACAGGTTCATATAATGGTTCATAATATTTTGATAACAGTTCTAGTTTTACCTTTTTTGCTTAAACTTTGAAATTTTTTATTCACTAGCTTGAAATTCATAACACACGGAATTCTATACGTAGTCTTTTGTTATATTAAATTAAGTTAAAATTAAATTAAAATTAAGTATAAATTGTTTAGCGATGATTTACGGTCTTGAAACATAGCAACCCTCTTGTGTACGTTTGTTCAAAACTCATGTAAAACCTTTGGAGAACTAGCATATACAGATTCGTATTTTCGTATTAGACTTATTTTTATTTTTAATTGTTGCGATAATACGGAACAAACATATAGTTTCAACTTTACAAACTGTATTTGTATCATGTCAAAATAGATTCTTTTCGAGTTATATTTGTTTTGATTAAATGTACAAATGTCTTATATATATATGTAAGAGTGATAGTATAACTCTTGCTAAAAAACGTTTAAATTGATTCTTATATTTAAAAAAATATATTAATAGTATTAATAATAAATATGCATGTATATTTGATCAATTTTTAGTTCAATCTATTGGAATAATATAAAAATATTTTAAGTGTTTTATTAAATATATATTCTAGAAATTATTTATTTTTGTTAAAATATATTATAGACAACTATATTTTGTAGCTTACAAACTTACTTTTAATTATAAACATCTGATTCCTATGTTTTTGAAATTGATTATAAAATTTATTTATCTTATTGTTTAATTTAACTGTATCTAGTGATGAAACATAAAAGAAAATGAATTAAATAATCACATCCACAGGTTTAAAATAATGGTGATTATTTTTTTATATTGACTAGATAAATTATTAACTGACTAGATAAATTATTTTAATTTAATGTATAGTACATATAATGAGTACTTTGAATAAATAAGATACATAAGTTAATTTCTATTTATTGATGTATTATTGAATTTTGTCAACAAAAAATGTTTTGATATTACATGCAAAAAGTAAATTTCAAATAATGATTTAATAATTCTTTGTGTTAAAAATAGCTTTCCTAAGGAAATAAATATATGTATTGATAAAGTCTTAGAAAAATCAAAGGGATGGGATTTATTTCAAATTTATAATTTTATTATTATATAAATAAAAATTGACTACCCTTCATTTTCGCTTCAACATGATAGAAAAATAACACATTTATTATTACAATAATAATTATATTTTTAATAATAACATTTATCATAATTATATTTATCTACATTTCTATCTTGACTTTACTAAAAAAGGAGAATAAATAAAACAAAAGCAAAACTTTTTTTTAAGTAATATCTTAAAATATACGCATAAAACTTAAATTTATAAAACGTTTACTGTTTATTTGTGTTCACGTAATAGTAGATACTTTTACCACAAATCTATACAAGATAACTACAGATTTAAAAGTATTGAATAAAATTAAATTGTTTCATATAAAAATCATTGGAAGTCTATTTTCACGTTTTATAAATAAATTTATAAATAAAAATTAATAAATATAAACATACTTATATATTACCTTTATGAAAGCTATGAATTTAATATCAATAAAATGTCCACTTTTACTATAATAATGTAATTAAGTTTTGAGCAAAATGTATGAAAAAAAAGCCAGCTTTATAATAAATCTATTAACATATAATCGATAATATTATTATTAATCATCTAAAATTATAATAGAATTTTTCATTGTGTAAAGAATAAAGTTTATATATAATTTTTTATATATAACGCACATAAATGCAGCTTCGTATATTCTTACTTACTGGTTAATTTATAAATTCGTAAACTCACATCACTTGAAGTTAACAAAAAAATTCTCCACTATAATAAAAGTTCTTTCCACATATTAGACTAGATGAATGACATTATTTTCGTCGGAATTAAAGAACCGAGTATGAAAGGCAAGAATTAACCATAATCGTAGAGTAAATAAATTGGCCGAGGAAACCAATAAAAAATAGACAGAGAATAAAAAGTTAAAAATATTCCGAGGTACTCAATTGCACGATTTGATAGGGATTTGAATGGGAGGCCATGGAAGAGCGAGATATATGATGGAAAAAATAGCACGACATTGAAGCTTCAAAAGAATTGGGGAATGGAAGCTCTAAAGCACTACACTATTCAAAACGGTGATGGCAGCGACACGCGCACCACCCGACTGGAGTTATTCCCATACCGGGGTGAACGTCACAACTAGCTCCCCGATTCGGAACCACTCGGCCTCGCTCGGGCACGTTCGCCCCGAGCACGTGGAGTTTCAAAGCTGAAAAACTTCGCGACTGCGCCAATGCTAACCCGCACTCAGGAACTCCAGCGCCAAGACCAATTGATTCCGGTCTGATCATTTATTTCGAAGGAGGACACCTCAGCTTTTTACTCTATCTCCGCGAGCCTCTCCGTTATCTAATTTCAATTCTCGCTCGCTTATGTGCTGTGACCTCTTTCCCTCTGCACATTCACGAAGTTATATAAAAAATAAAAAATAAAAAATTATTTTCCATTAGCAATACTTAATTTTTAGTTCTTTTTTATCTATGCATTTTTTTCTTCGTAGCTAAGACAAGTTAATTAAGCTGCGTAATGGGTACTTCAGATACTTCAGAATTTAGATCTCGCTGTGTGACGCTCTTTGAACTCTTCTAGATTCTTTCAAACTAATAAGACAAAATTTAAGGAAAATTATTTGTGAACGTGGTATACTATTGTAAATTTTACTTTTAATTTCTTGGCGAATTAGCTTGATGTCGATAATTTCTTTGTCTATCAATAGAATTCCATTAATGTACGTATCTCATCAATTATCTCATCAATAAATGCACATAAATCAAACAACTGAGGTAAAATTCATGTATAATGTTTCAAATTTTATATAAAGACAAATGATCTGATTATCAATGTAAATCAGTTCATCTCTCATTCAACATGTATAAAGAGAAAATCAGTAGCAACTTCAGTCCTACTTAATAGATCGAAATAAATCCTCCGAGTGGTTCATCGTCGAAAATTGAAATAAAGCAAGAATGCTTTTGCAAAATTAAACAAAGTTGAGTGTGAGACATCAACACTTGACTGTTCGTATTCGACCCTCCTACAGTACGTCGCATTAGTATTCAGCGACGAAAACCAACTTTGCCCTCCCAGGGCTTGATGAGCCACTAGGTTTGGCTCGAGCTGTTCTGGCTTGAAGTCACCTCGGCCCTTGCAAATGCTACCGACGTCTGCTCTAGTGTGCCACACATAGTCCACTGCACATCAATATTAAGGACAAAATGCGCCAGATCTTCGCAACACTCTTCCTCGATTTTGTACGAGGCACAGACCGGAAGCTCCAAACTCTATCTACGGAAGACTTTTATTATTGATATTTAAATCGTAGGCTCGTATTGAGTTTTATTGCTGCGGTCCTTACCGGTTAAACAATATTTTTCTTTCGCTACGGATTGTTTATATGCTTTTCAAATAAAATTCTTACAACGAACGATTGAGTTATGGCTACGTTCTGGGAATTGCAAACTATCGATATTATGGGTTTATAATTTATAAAGCTAAACTGTTTGCACTTCAAAAATCTTTAAAATATAAAAATAAAGTCAATCTTAAGAAAATTACTTTTAGAAAAATATTTTAAACTGACAAAAGTATTATTAATTATAACATTGAGTTGCATTGATGGATACTATATTCAATATCAATACTTTAAAATAAAATAAATATATTCTTTCTATTTGATTCTCGTTGTAAATTTATAAATTATGTTTCCGAGAAATATTATCAATAAAATATTATTAAAAATCATTTGCGTCGTTCTTAATAAACGAGTACCTGTTTTTAAAGTTTGACGCACAGGTTAAAAATCTAGATTTAGATTTAAGTAATAAATGATGTATTGATGATTCAAATCATATTTAAATTTTACCTTAATATTAGCTATAAATAATATTTTATTATTGATCTAAGCCAAAAAAGTTTAAATAAAAAATGTAACTAAAATATAATTTCCACAAAAACTTTAATTTTTTAAGGAATTAACGATTAGCAAATATATTTATGTATAATAATTAAGCGTCTAATAAAAAGCAATTTAATGCATCAGTCGTCATATAAAAAAGAAATACGAAGGCTTATATTGGTAATGAAATTTTTATAAATGAAATTATAAATTTTTTATTTTCTCCAAAATCTGCAGTTTCCTTTCGATCTAGTATAATATATAGATCTGCAGTCGTAAAATGCAAACTATATTAAACCAATAGAACTATAGTGAATATCCTCAGCAGCTTAAAATTGAGCAAACTCTTCTTATTTTAAAGGGAAAGCCTGTATCCAGGCATCTGGCGCTAAAACGATCGACAGGCATTACATAAATTAGACCTCAGTTACGACCAAATCTAAACTTTATCTCCATTTGTAGCTTCGCTTTCCGATGAGTTCTTTGCGTGCAAAAGACGCATCCGGTTGTGGATACCACTCTTCAGTGACCCATCGTAAAATTCAGGAAGGGAGAAATGGCTTGAACATGTATGACCTAGGGTCGACATGTGTTTTATTTTTATATTCTCTCCCAGGTCCTTTTATACTCCCTTCCTAATGATGAATTCTACAATATAGATAGGAATATGGCTAATTTAAGATATCAGATAAAATAAAAAAACTGTTCAAATTATAATTATTGGATTGTCCAAATTTTTAATTGGTCAAGAATAATTATATCCGAACTTTTATAACTCTATACTCTACTATAAATAAATTCATACGATATATAAATATAATTATACAACATAATTTTAATTATACAACATAATTATAATTATACGATATAATAATAATTATACGACATAATTATAATTAATTATATTATAAAATATACTAATTAAATATAATTATACGAATAACTTTAAATATATTGAGATTCCGTAAGAGCTACGGAGCTCTCGCAATAATACCTTATTGTTTGGAAATTAGATAGAAGTTTTAACATATTTATGATTGCCATGTATACAATAATCTCCAAGACTAAATAGGGCAGTAGAGTGTAAATAATTAAGTTTACAACCTCCGCCTAGGACGGGAGTTTCGAATATCTATATTTTTTGTCGTATGGTTTATTACGAAATAAAAGTAAAATCAACATTGCTAGAAAACATTGCATTCAATCGGCATCTGTGTCAAGGATAACCGCGAGTAAGCACGAAAGATGTGATCCACGGAAACTGCTGCTGACGCTCAACTCATCATTTGACTGTTACATGAATCTACACGAGCTTCGACACCTAATCCAGCAAGCAAAAACGACTCGCAGGTAACATGCTGTTGAATCCCAAGTTCCACTATATTAAATTTACGCCTGAATATTGCAATAGTACAGAATATGAAATACAATATAAAGATGACATTGTAATTTTACCATGTATTCAATAAAGTCAGTTTTACAGTATTATATACGCTTTCTTCGACTTTATTTCTTTCTATCCTGCTATCTCTCCCCTTATTTATTATATATCTCTCCCCTACTATTTATTATTTTACGAATTTACAATGTAATATTTTTCTGTACATTGTAAACAAAAATGTTTAAAAAAAACCGCTAAAATTTATTATATTTAATTATTTATAAAGTATACAAATCAAACTTGACAAGTCATTATATAAATATAGATTAAAATTAATTAAATGAACAATGTTATCCTTTAAATATAATGAAGTAAAACTTATAAATTAGAAACATCGCTATGCAAAAGCAGATAAAGAATTCACGATAGGTAATAAAAAATAACAATAAAACTTAAAATAAAATGCATTAATAGTGCAGTATAACGATAATACTTACTAAGTAGAAGCACATTAATCAGTTGTAAACATCAAAAAAAAAAACGTGGCACAGGACACAAGAGAATATACCACTTGTAAGTATTCTAACTACTATTCAAATATAATTATTAGTTTGAACACTATTCGAACTCTATTAGAATAGTGAATTAATTTATATTTTCCATGTCAAAACGATAGAACATCGAAAGGACTAAAAATTCTTCCACAATAAAGATTCAATAAAAAACAAAATCAGCGGTGGAGTCCAAGAATGAGAAACATCATAACTAAATTCTATTTTCTTGCTGAATGAAGACACAGGTATCAGCTTTGAGTACCAACCACTTTGAATTTCATCCTTCTTTCTGTATAATAAAGAAAGAAAAGAAAAAAAACAAAAGAGATGGCATAAGGACCGAATCTTAATATATATTGTTTATTCTATAAAGCTTTCGCAAATTTGTTGTGATAGTACATACTGTCAACTATTTTTGTTGAATTTTATATTTTATAAATAATATATTATAAATATTTGTTCGCGATTCCGACAGAATCTCACTAGTTAGTAGAGTAGTCACTAAATAAGACCTATTTTACTTTTGAATGTGACCTTTGCTAGAATATTCGGTTAACATCTTACGAATATTATTTACACGAATATTATTTATAAGTCCTTCTGTTAGAACCGCACGTGGCAAATCTCATATGTTATGA
>JAPYYT010004288.1:0-10272 GCA_030522565.1 Ceratosolen corneri | reverse complement strand
GTCACACCGCGGCTGAGTCCACAGCGCAGGCTGCACGGGAAAGCCGAGAAGTCGTCTTGTTTTTAATAGCCCGGATCAACTGGCGGAAATACCACTTACGCGTGTACTTTCCTTCTAGATCTTTCTAGCAATGACCGTTTTGTCTTTGGGGCTACACGTTTCTTTGTTCCTTGTATTAATACCGCACTTACTCGGCGCCAAAGTGACGGTTTGTTTATTATACGGATTTCTGAACAATTAGACTCACCGAACTCAACAGATTTTGTAAATTCACTTCAAGCTATCGTGGTATTCAATTCATAGCTGAATGTTAAGATAGTTCAAGACTTATAATTCAAAATTAAAACACCATTATATTAATATTACATGGTCTAAAGACAGCATTATATTTCAATACGTTAAAATAAACAGCGTTTTACAGCATTACCGACACCACTTTTGCCTCTGTTTTATTCTACCCTGCTATCTCCCTACCTCCACTATCCGCCTCTCCCTCCCTCCATCTGGAAGAAAATTTTCTCGTGTTATATTATCCCGAACAGTTATAATATATAATAAAAGTTATAATATATATAATATAATAAAAGATATATTTTAGTTTAATGGAGCATTGTTTAATGTTTTAGTGTATGAATGCATAGGCATGTATCATACAAGAAAAAAGAAAGAAAAATCAGAGTTAAAAATTAAAATTTGTTTAAGATAAAAAGAATCTGATTTAGTTTACGTTCGTCTTCTATATATTTGATGAATATTTGGTTTTCTTTTCATTAAATCTCGATGAATTCTGATTGAATATGATATTGTATTTATTATTCTTTGATGCTTAATATTTATATTTATTTTTAATTTCTTCTGCAATATTTAATGCTTTACAAAATAAAAATTGAACTTTTAAAAATTCTGTTTATTATTATAATTAAAGGAAATAAAAAATTGGACCAATATTCTTAATAAGTTACAATTACATAATGTATTACATAATTAATTTACATAATTAATTAAATTAATAATTATTATCCATTCTATTATTGATGATATTAATTATATACAGTTTAGCTAGATAAGGGCGTTCACAAAAGATTACCTTCCGGTAGTCTTTTTCGCATTTAAAAATGGAGTTCTGATGTTTCACAAACATATACTTGTTCCACCACTATATTTATTTATCTTTATTTCTTCTATTTCACTTTCATATTCCGTATTACTAATATCTATTTCTATATTAGTTATAAAACTATATTCCTTAAAGAAATTTCAATGTAAGTGTCGAGCAAAACTTTTCAGAATTCGACAGCAAAAACTAAGAATCAGGCATGAATTATTACTTTAATTGACTGGGAATTTTAATGGACGGTTAGTTCTAATATTTAATATAAAGCTTAAATTATTAGTTGACATTCTTTAAATTAACAGAAAGAAAAAGTTCGTTGAACTTAATTTTATCTCATATAAAAAAATACGACCTTATAATCAATCCGCTCCAATTATTTTATATTAGATAATAAATTTATTTGCATCTAATTATCTATTGCTTTCTCGAACTCTAATTTGACGCTCAGCTAACCTGAATGACCTAAAGATCTAAAGCTGATCTAAAGAAATTTTAATTATTACATAAAAATAACTTTAATAAACAGAATTAAAAATTAAATCTATAAATAATTCTGTTGGCAAATGCGAATAATAAATTAATAAAATTAAATTCACAATTTATAACGTTTATTTTATGTAGATTGTTCGAAATATTCGGCTCTGTATTTAACATGCGTTTTGTAAGTGGAATTACGTTATGTCTTTGCTGAGTTTGAAAAATTCATTAAACTTTCTGATGGTATTGAGACGCTATTCTTATGATCTTAACTTGAAATAGAGCTTCTCTGGTTATTGCAGATCAAGGCAATTGATGGACTGGCTTTGTTCTGATTTAGACCTAGTTGTCATTTTATGTGCTTCGGTTATTTTTTCGCCTGACATGATTATGCCATTATGCTAGTTAATATTTCTAACTCAATAAAAAACAGTGTCTGCAAATATATCCTCCTTTTACGACCTCTAATGTATATTATACTAGAATGCGGTCAATTTATATTTTGAATTTAGTGCCAAAAAAATGAAGTCCTCTTTAGGTTATAATTTATTCACAGTATTGTAGGTTATGTTGGGGTGGTCAACTTCGATTTCTTTGAGAATGGGAAGTTTTGGTGATTGGATGAAAAATAATTTTCATTGGACATTCATTCACATTGGAGCCCTATCCAAATAGTATCATCGCCCTTTTGAAGGGAGTAGAGGCTAAGTGCCGGCGTGAAGTAGTGGTAGCGCTTTGAGATGTCGGGCCACAGCTTGCGCAGTTATTCTGACGTTTTAAAGCATAGCTGGGTATTAATGGTTTTCAAATTAGAATTGGTTCGTTATGAAAATATTACGAAGTTTGGTAATTAAGCGATTTTTCCTAAAAGGTCTTGTCCGTTGCTTATACTAGGCTCGTATTGCAATACACGTGGTGATATTGATCATCCCCGAAATGTCAAGGTGTAGTCGAAGTAAACATAAAACATCGTCAAAAAGGTTATTAGCGAGAGAAGTAATACTCCTTGTATTTTCTGATTATATTCGTAGGCACTTGGAACCTATCTATATATAATCCAATATATATATATATATATATATAATATAAATTTAACAGGTCCATCTTAGTAGTTGCTGTAACGAGTGAATGAATTTTGTTTCAGAGTCTCGGCATCCTGGGTAGCATACCAGCAGCTGTATTGATCCTCACTCTATTGGTGCTGTTGGTGTATCTAGTGACACGCTGTTGTGACCGTAAACCCCGTCACCGACGCTCTATCTCTTTGCTCAAATATTGCCTCGCCGTGCTTGCATTGCTTTGTTGCGGTACCGTAGCTGTAGGTCTATATGGCAATGACGACGTGCACAATAGCATCGTACAACTCGTAGCGGCTGCCAAGAATATCGACGGCTCCGTTGCATCTGTTAGGAATCAGGTGAGAATATCAGAAAAATATTCAACAAAAAGGAATAGTTTGATCTAATTTATTTATGATAGATTAATATATGTAAATTATTTCTAAAACTGTTGAAGTTTATAAGAAATGTACATGTTAAAATCGAATGAATTATTTATTATTTATATTTATGTTTTTTAATAAATAATAAAAATGCTTGATTTTCAATAATAAAAGAATTATAATTATATTGAATAATTATGTATAAAAAAGAATACAGCATTAATTATATGTATAACTTTCATTTCTTATTTTTTAAAATATTTTTCGAAATTTACATTTAAAATTCTATTTTAATATAACTATTATTGCATTATTGGGATGAAATATTATCGAAATAGATGTTAGATTATTACGTACATAAGTTCATCACAGTACAATTCTATTTATAAACATGCAATTGAAACTATAATCTAACTATTATAAGTTACAACAGAATATAAATGATTCATTTTAACCACTATAGAGACATAGTCACCTAATGTTCATTACTGTATAATTATCCAAACTATATAACATACTTTTTGTTCTATATTAAATCGTATGTATAGCTTTTATTTCGCACAGGTAACAAATTAAATTATATTAAAAATTTTTTTTTACTTTTGTAAAACTGTAAAGAAAAATCATTTTTAATTTTTTGAAAATTGCATCTAATTACAATTTTGAGAAAAAAGATATATAAAATTTAGTGAGCTGATTAATATTACAATCATTTGGTTGTTTTATTTAAAAATATAATCGTATCAATGTAAAAGCAATATTATATTTTATGTTTTATACTAGTTTATAATTTATCCTGTTAATTTATGATAAATCGTAAAATCGTAAATAAATTGATCGTATTACCAAAATGTTTTACTTATTTTCATGTTTTTTTTTTTGTTTTTAATAAATAGAAAATATATAAAATATTTTAATCGTTTTATAATTTTAATATTTTAATTTTCATACTATATTTTCATATAAAAAATACTTTTCACACAACAAAATTTGTTAAAAACTTAAATAGACTGTTGTTTCATATTTGACCAATAATTTTATTTATTAAATTTCAATAAACTTTAAAATCTTTTAAATTGAGAGCACAAGATATATTATATATTATATTTATATATATTTATATTATAAATAAATATATGCTTGAAGTTAATATATATCTTCAAAATACTTAGCATATGGATCTTTTTTAATTTTCAACTAAACAACTACTGAATATATCAATCAAGTTACAAAGCACTTTTTAAATTATAAAAATTAAGTATTTAATAGTAATGATCATAATTAAGATTGATTACAAATTTATATATAAAATAATATTTGATAATCCAAAATATGATTACTTATTTGTAATGAACAGACGGAAAAGATAGAGTTGACACTAAAGCGTAAAGTGCAAAACGATCTAATGGCTCTGAACGATCAATTCGACGAACCAGTGAGCAACAAAACAGTCATGGATGCGCTGTTACAAGCACTAAACTCTTTTAAGCACAACATGAGCTCCGTAATGAATCGTACCTTCGAGATCAAGAAACCACTGAGCGGCATCAGCCTTGTTGGAGCAATTAGCTTCACGGAGACGATCGAGCAACTCAGATGGCCTATCACTATGTCCGTACTCAGCGTTCTACTCATACTTTGCGTAGTCTTGCTGGTCGGCGTTGCGCGACATTCTAGATGCGCTCTCATTACGTGAGTTTTCTAATTATCTCTGGAAAATATAGATGGCTTTTTGCCGCTACAAAAATTTATTTCAACGTATACTGGCTTTTAGTATAAAAAGGATTATTCACAATAATCTATTGTTAATTTCAATATCAAATCTATAGTTAATTTGTTATTTGTAATTTTTTTTTCGTCAAATGGACAATGATTAATTATAGTATTTTTATCTATGTTATATATTATTATTTCTATTTAGTTCTTTCAGGAAAAATTACATTTAATATTTCTATACATTGTTAAGTATTTATAAAATTAGTTAGAATCTCATTTAAATGTTTTGAAAAAAGAAAGATACTTGATAGAATATAATTGTAAATTTTATTTTACACATAGGATATCGACTATATTATTACTAAATTGCAAGCCAGTATTGTACTCTTAAGAAAGTCATACTCTTAAAACTTAAATGGAATGAAATAAGTATATACGATTTCTTCAAGACTCAATAGATATGTGTCTAATATGTATCTCAAATAATTTAATATAAAAAGTATGTTTGAAATAAAATATTTTTTAGTAAAATTCATAATAAAATATATCCAATGGTTTTCGACGTTTAAAAAAAAAATAAAAATAAAAAAAGATTGCTATATTAATAGCTTAATAAATATTGATGTAATGAATATTCATAAAAAAATATGCCTGAATGTTTACATTTCTGTTATGGAGCCAGTGAAGTAAACTTATAATAAATTATAAGCACACAATACACAACTTCATTCAGTTCGCTCAAATTTCTCAAATATATTTTACCGATTTAGGTTTTCTGTGTTCGGCCTGTTCGCGGTTATAATCTCATGGCTAATGGCCTCGCTATATTTTGCGAGCTCAGTGGCTCTTGGTGACCTGTGTATGTCGCCAGACAGTTACATTAGTAAGACTGCACCTTCAACCCTTGCTGCTGAGGTATTCATTTACTATACGCACTGTGAAAACGGTCAGACGAACCCTTTCATGTACCAAATGCGCGAGGCTAAACAAGCGACCGATCATATGAGGCGAAGTCTTGAGCTCGTTAAACACTTGGCCAATTATCTATTCAAGAATGAGAAGTTGCAGTCGCGACTAACTAGTCTTACAAATGATATTGGCACTATCGACAAGCACTTCGCCAGCCTCGCCAGTCTCACTTCTTTCATCGACTGCAAACCTCTGCATAAACAATACGTTCATGCGGCCAAGAGCTTGTGTCACCTGGGACTGTACGTATCTACCTTAATTTTATTTTTGTTTATTTTATTATTGAAAAGAATCGAAATATGATATTTCTTTTTTATGTATTGAATTAAAAATTTAAAAAACATTTCAAAACTTGCATGATCAAATAAAAATTTCAATTTCAAATTATAATACCCAAGAAGAAAGATTGTTGCTTAATAGTTTAGTAATATTTTTCAATTTTGTGATGAGATTACAGATATTTTATAATAGTTATATATAATTTCATAATATTTATTGTAATACGTATTTCATACTATAAATAATATATAGATTTGGACTCACTCTAATGCTTCTGGCAAGTGTTGCTGCTGGCTTCTTTTTCACAGTTCTTGTTTGGGTGGATTCTCACACATGGATCTATATTAGAAAGCGGTAAGCTTTTTGAACACTAGGGCTGTTTTTATATTAGTAATTTCCTTGATGGATATAAGAAATTTTAATTATCTATAATATTTTCTTGCTAAATGTCATTTTTTATTCTATCAACTGCCAACCTTAGAGTTATACTATATCTTTTATACTAATAATAATTGAGATTTTATTTTCGTTTACAGAAATGATTATCATCAGGTGAATGAGCAGGATCCGTATATTCCACCTTCAGCGGCCTCACAAGCGATAGCAGCACGCACACTTCGAGGCCAAGGGTCGTACCCGCCTACAGCCCCTCCTATTAATCCAAATGCTCTTGGCAACCATACTATTAAGCAGCCTCTATTGCTAACACCGCCCCCGCCGTCTTACGCTACTGCGACAGCCCGCGCACGTCAGATGCACGAGAGCATGTCAAAGTTTGTGCATGATCATTTTTTTTACTTTTTCTTTGATTTATCATTTACATTTTACATATCGCTCGAGTAATATTTTCTATTATTAAATGTTTGTTCACCTCATTAATTGCGCGAAAACGATTAATTTCTAACTCTAGTGTGCCGTATTTATTGGTGGTCAACTTGCATACACAAATATTTTTAAATTTATTAATTAAAATATCGTTAAATTAAAAAATAATAATATCAATGACATTTAATGAGTTTACATTTGTACAACATTTTTATATTTTTAAACCAAAGTAATGCCGTTATTACATTTTTCCATTGCAAGTTCATATATTAATAAATTCAATACAAAAATTTTGTTTTTGTATCTGAATAAGTGAATATTTATATTGTTTTTTATATTATTTTTTTATATCTTTAAATTTATATTTTTATATCTATATTACATAGCGAGATTGAATTGAAAATGGTATTTTTAATTTAAAAACAAATTGTTTTATTGAAATAAAAAAAATATGGTCAATAAATATAAACAATTTATTTAATAATCAAAGTAAATTATATTTATTTGTAAATATTTTATGATAAATATTCTATGGTAATTTATAAAGCTATTTTTATATTAACTTAGTAAAGTTATTTAGTAAAAAATATATTTTAAATTATTTCTAAATTTTAATTACTTAAGCAATTGAAAATATAAATTATGCGTTTAAGAATAAAATTATCTTACATTTTTTAATGAAAATTATTTATTAAAAAATAGGTGTTATTTAATTTATATCAATTATAAAGATTAAGTGATTTAATCAAAAGTAATAGAATGTTTTCCGTTAATATGTAAGTAGAGTAGTTGAAATAGATAGTTAAATTATCATTGATTGAATATGGCTTAGAATTATTATAAATGTTTATTTTCTTTATCCCTGCTGACTTTAGTTAAAAATCTGACCATAATTACAATAACATACTAAATTACTATAAACACCATAAATTAATTTTATTCATCATCTATTAAAATAAAAGTGTAAAATTGTATATTTATTCGAAATATTTTTTAGTTAAATTTCAATGCTGAATTTAACTTAGAATAATAAAGATTTATGTAAATAAAAAAAAATTTTAATTTATTAACATTAAAAATTTGTAATATTATCGACATTGTAAAATACTTTAACAGCAATTAAATTTTAATTAATTTATTTAATTTTCATGGTTATATCATTTTTCGTATCATATAAGAAAATTTTAATCTCAATGCAAACAAATTTCAATACTTTGTAAATAATAGAAAATATTTTTAAACCTAAGCAATATTGATACATAATGTCAATATTTTATTTTAAGTAAATAAAAAATTATATATATTATATGATGTATATGTAAATTTTAGTTATTAATATATTATTAAAGTGCAATTAGAATATTAGTGAAAAATTAATTTTTATTTTATTAAATTTTCAATAATTTGTAGTATTTATTTATGTCGACATTAAAGTTGCAACATATAATTGATGTAATAGAGCGTAATTACTGATAAATATATTAATTATTTTAAAACATGATATAATGTAATAAATTTAAATATAAATAAATTAATTAAAATATTAAATTATTTATCTTGGAACTAAAATCTATTTTCAAATTCAATACAAAAATTAACTTATCAATTTATTTTCTTACATTACATTATCAAACACAGCCATTAAAACTTTAACACTATCATAAATTTAATGACATATACATTTAATACATTAGATGTCTGGTGTTATATAATTTTATTTTAGTTTGCAAAATGTTAAAAATACTCGCAATTCTTTATTTATGATTACCATCATTGTTTGCTTCGTTTATCTATATTTTATCTCTTAAATGTTTGAGTAGTAATAACTTACAATTTATAAAAGATCATATATATCTTTCTTATAAGTTTGCAAATTTTATTGATTACTAAACTATAATCTATTGATTATTTTTTTTAACAATTTATTTGTTAGATTTGTATGATTCGTATTTATAAAAAAGTCCATAGGACCTTTGCTGTTTCATATTGTTATAAATAATTTTTAAAATATTAATTTTTTTAGTACAATCTATGTTTGATTTTAAACAAATTTTATAAATTTTTACTACTAATACACATTTAAAAATATTAATAAAACTTCCGTATTATAGAGTGTATCAATATATAATTATTTAAAAAATATGGACCTTAGAGATCGACAATTATCGATTAAAAATTTACTTTTTACAATATATAAAGAAGTTTGTATGCATATAAACTTATTTCATGATTTTACATAAGACATATTTTGATATCAATTTATGAAATAAATATTTTTTTCTTTTAATTTTATATACAACTTCTGGAAATTTCATTTCTATAGAAAAATTATGTGCTTGTAAAATTAATGTACTTATTTATAACAAGTAATCAATATAACGAATAAAATAGCTGAATTGTAATGTTTATAGCATAACAATTTAAAGAACTTAAAAATAATAAAATCAAAGAAAATAAATATAATATTTATAATAGAATACTTTTATAACCGAAATTTAAAAAATGACTACAATGAAATGCAGCTTTAAAAGTATATTATGACTAATGATTAGTATAAGAGCTATTGTTTTCATAAATAACCTTTATAAATGTAAATATACAATCAAATAGATTTATAATGTAATATTGGATATAAATATATTAGGAATATTAACATTGAAATACCATTGATTATTGTCGACCACTAAGTCGACTAAAATTAATCTATCAAACAAATTTTATAAAAATTAAATATAAATAAAGCAAAATGTTCTTTAATGTTATCGTTAATTATAAAACAATTTTACTTGTCTTCAACAGAGGTGGGGGCATTAATGGAAGTGGAACCGGGGATCACAAGTCAAGTCAGCACAATCAGCAAACAAGCGGACGAGCTGACCATCGTGTCGGGCTCGGGGATCAGCCTGGCCAGTACGCGACTTTGAGCAAACAATGCAAAACTCTAGAATCTAGTGATTTCTACTGAGGGCACGCCCCCTCGGGACCAGGTAAGATAGTTAACATATAAAGGGTATTTACAAATTTTTCATTATTTTACAAAAAATCGATGCCTATTTGAGCTCAGTGGTTAATTATTAATAATACTTTTTCATTTTAAATTATTATAGTAGCAAATATGGAAAAATTATTGATACCAGAACAAATTCTATTAACATTTAAGTTACTAATAAATAATTCTATTGGTTTTTATAAAAGATACGTGTTCAGGAATTAACCTGAGTGTGAACTTTTCCGAACTATAAAGTGGGAGAGGCAGATAGCGAAAGAGGGGTAGTGGGAAAGTTGTAATTAAGTATTTTGTGCTTGGTGTAATAGAAACGGTTTTATTAATTTCAATCTTGATGATCAGTCATTGTTCGCGATTCCGGCAGATTCGCGAGGCTTTACATGTTAATTTTTGTTTACTTTTAAATGTGACTCCTATAATAATACTCGGAGAGTCTTTCACGCG
>JAPYYT010004287.1:0-10273 GCA_030522565.1 Ceratosolen corneri | reverse complement strand
GCCACTACAACATGAGAGAAGGAACAGTTACTTTTAGTTACTTCGTCAGATCGGATGAGACGGCTGGATAATGGGGGGGAGGGGGGCGAGGGGATAGAGCTGGCTGGAGTGCGCGCCGCGTGTGCTAGTGTTCCGCTTGACTTCGGCAAAAAGTCGTTGAGGTCGAGGGCAAAAGGGCTACCGGGTCGCGGTAGGGTATTCGCTTTCTCTGCCGACAGGCTTAGCACGTAGTAAGCTCCGGTAAACCATCGAGTGTCCCCGATCGTGGTGGAGGCCGAATATCGTTGGGAACGTGCGGGACGACGCACGGCAGCGGCTTTCCGTCCGTGGGCTTAGCGGGGCGTGGAGGGGCGACGAGGAACGGCGCGAAGCGACGGCCAAGGAGAGGGAGAGACGTGTTGCAAGAGTCGGACGACGGAGAGTGAAAGAGAAACGCATATCTAGGCGCATTTTTATGCATGATAGTGCATATTGAGCAAGGCCCAGGGTTGCAGTTAATACGAGAAACAAGCGCGAGACTGATCACGAACTTTTAGATCGCGCGTGCGCTGATGCTGGCACACGTCGGAATGCAGCTGGCGAGGTAAAGGACAATTTGAAATAAAGGATAGAACGTTGGGAATAGCAGAAGTTACGAGTACGGGGATACACGGCACTACGGGGAATCGTCGTTGGCATTCCGCTCTACCGTTGCTCCCTTTATCGATCAAAGTGCGATTGAGTGGCCATCGTGTGGCCCAGCCGTGTGCCATATCCTCTCATACGAATTCGGAATCTGAATCAGCGCTCGGCGGCACACGCCTCTTTTCAACTCTAACCCGGAAAAAATTGCATTATTGCAATTTTTAATCAAACGGCCCTAACATGGAGTCCACGGCGAAAATTGCACCGGAGATGTTAAATAAGAATCGGATGATGGTCTTTAAGAACAAAGGGAAGGACCAGGATGTAAGTATGATATATTATTGCCATTTGCTTCCCTTGCAGTGCTTGTCGGCCGTTGGCGAAGGGGCGCGACGGGCGTTTGTGCTATATATAATGTCGCTCGGCTCGCTCATCGACGACGGTTTCCAAGGCATGCAAAGTGAGAAAGATGGTATGACGAGATTGAAAGAGAGAGAGAGAGAGAGAGAGAGAGAGAGAGAGAGGGAGCGAGCGAACGAGTGAGCGAACAACTGAATGAATGAGCGAGAGAACGAAAGGAAGAAAGAAAGAAAGAAAGAAAGGAGAGAACGAGAAGAGAGAGAGAGAGAGAGAGAGAGAGAGAGAGAGTAACAGATGGAATGGGGAGAGCGAGAATGAATAAGCAGGTGGAAATTGTATGCTCGAGACTCGGTCCTGTTTGAGACGAAAGAGAGAGAGAAAGAGAGCGAGCGAGCGAGCGAGCGAGCGAAAGAGCAATGGCGCTGGGGAGAGAGAGGAATGTCGTGAGAGAAAGAGAATATTGTAGCACGGATGCTTGTTACACCATACATCTTTCGCTACTTTATTTTTCTTTTCACTTACTTCCTCGTCCCGTTCATAATTATACTTTATATTCCAAATCCTTGTTTGTTTTCCACATTTTTTTTATTAGAATGTGCAGCTATGGATTTTTGATTGAACGCCTGGAGACTGGGAGGAGTTTTTTATGTGATTTATGAATATGAATATCTTTTTTGAGATACTTCCTGCTTTGAGTGGCTTGAGATTGTTGGAAAGCCTGATAGTTTTGACTGTATTTTTAGGATGAAAGTATGTGTCATATAGAAGAGAAGAATTCTTGTATGAATCATTGTAAGCTTACTTTGATCTTGAGTTGGAAGCTAATGATGCGACTCGTATGTAATGCAAGCAATATTACTTGAATGTACCTGATCTGAGTAATTATGCAATTGTGAGATGTAAGAAGCGAAGTTGGATCAATGAGATATTTGAACGTTGAAACAGAGTTGAGTGGTTATGATATGGAGTTGAAAGTATTATGAATTATGGTTGAATGTATTAACTCCTTGCGTGTGGATGGCGTGTATCGTCACGAGCAAGTGAGCTTGAAATGTGGAAATGCATAAGTGCGATTAAAATCCATTGAACAGAATCTTCTAATCATTTTCAGCCCACGTAGCTAATTTTGCTCCCACACCCAAGGGGTTAAAGATGTACTGTCTTATGAAAGGTTAGCTTGATTCAAATGTACCATTATTCATGAAACTTCAACTATGTGTAAGATTTTTAATATATTATATATTCTATTTATATTTTACACTTTATATATTATATTTCACTCAATGTAAAAAATTTATACATATAACTATTCACTAGACTTATTTTTACCATTAATCAATAACTTAATTATATTACAGAAGCATATTGGAAGCAAATATATTGTATTAATTTTAATAATTGTGCTTTTACATTGAGATTGTTATATTTTCAATGTATTTTCCACATAATAATGTATAACCACGTAATAATGATGCATTAAATATTACTGCACCAATTTGTACTTAATAGTAAGAATAAGTCAGCAATTTTCAACAGTCAATAAAGATAAATTATTTTTAAGAAATCTTTTGATAATATGTTGTTTTTAATATTAGATGCTAACAGTTATTGTCTTGCTTTTTTACTTTTAATTAACAATTCTTTTATTTTATTAAAGCGTCTGGCTTTCATTGCAACACATTGTTACAATTTATTCACACATCAAAGAAATACGCTAATTATAGATTTAATGTATTGTGATATTTATATTTTATAGGAAATGCGAAGAAGGAGAAATGAAGTTACAGTGGAATTAAGAAAAAATAAACGAGAAGAAACTCTTCAAAAGAAAAGAAATGTTCCTGTAACTGATTCTACTGGTATTTGAGGAATATAATTTGCTTACAAAATTTGCTACTTATACTTTCTTTAATTTATTGATTTGCCTACTATTTTTTATTACCAGATGAGGATGACATTGACAAGCAACTAGCGAGGACCAATTTGGTAGAATTGGTAAAGAAAGCTGGCAGTTTAGAACCACTCGTACAAATCCAAGCTGTGCAGTCGGCAAGAAAGTTACTGTCATCGGATCGTAATCCACCTATCGATCCCCTTATAGAAAGCGGTATTCTACCAATCTTAGTGAAATGTCTGGAGCAGAACCATAAGTGAGTTATTGTTTAAGTTTCTATTCTCACAATTGATTTAAGGTTAAAAAGCACCTCTTCAAATTGTAATCTTTGCTTTTTATCAGTCCATCTCTACAGTTTGAGGCTGCATGGGCACTAACGAATATTGCAAGCGGAACATCTGCTCAAACAAATGCAGTTGTTCAAGCAGGTGCAGTTCCACTATTCTTACACTTATTGCTGTCAAGTCAACAGAATGTTTGCGAGCAAGCCGTATGGGCATTGGGTAAATATAAAAATCATTGGTATTTCTAAAATTTTTGAATTATAGTTTGCTTTCGGAATAAAAGAAAATGCGTAATTTTTCACTTTCAGGTAATATTATTGGCGACGGCCCAAGATTAAGAGACTATGTAATACAACTAGGAGTCGTGCCACCGTTATTGACATTTATTAAGCCTGACATACCTCTTACGTTCTTGCGTAATGTCACGTGGGTAATCGTTAATTTGTGTAGAAATAAAGATCCACCTCCACCACTTGAAACAATACATGAAATTCTACCAGCATTGAAAGTTCTTATACATCACATGGACATGAATGTTAGTTTTGATTTGTTTTCTTTCTTAACTTTAGAATTTCCTTTTATATCAAGTATTCGATATTAAATTGAATTCAACATCGCAAGTTTAATTAGTAGCAATTTCCTTAAAAATAACATTTAGGATGATTATTTAATTTATTTTTATAGATCCTCGTTGACACAGTATGGGCATTGAGTTATCTAACGGACGGTGGCAATGACCAAATTCAAATTGTTATAGACAGTGGCGTTGTACCATATTTAGTTCCACTTCTTGCACACAAGGAAGTGAAAGTTCAAACTGCTGCTCTTAGAGCAGTTGGCAATATTGTTACTGGTACAGACGAACAAACACAAGTAGTTTTGAATTGTAACGCATTATCTCATCTTCCGCATCTCTTGAAGCACTCAAAAGAAAAAATATGCAAAGAAGCAGTATGGTTTCTTTCAAATATAACAGCTGGTAATCAGCAACAAGTTCAAGCTGTTATAGATGCAGGCTTATTACCTCTTATTATTCGTAATTTATCGAAGGTGAATGCATTACAAATTAATGAATATTACTAGTAATGCAATATTTGCAATTTGTTTAAACTTTCCACTGCTTTCAGGGAGAATTCCAAACACAAAAAGAAGCAGCATGGGCGATTAGTAATTTAACTATTAGTGGCAATACGGATCAGGTTGCTCAGCTTATTAAAGAAGGTGTCGTTGGTCCATTCTGTGACTTACTTTCTTGTAAAGATAATCAAGTCGTCCAAGTTGTACTCGATGGAATTCATAATATGCTCAAACTAGCTGGAACACAAGTCGAAGTTGTAGCAAATATGATTGAAGAATGCTTCGGTTTGGATAAAATTGAGGCATTGCAGGCTCACGAAAACGTAGATATTTATAAATTAGCCTATGATATCATTGAGCAATACTTTTCAGATGATGTAAGTTTATATTTCATAAAGTGTTACTTATTTTCTCATATACATTTCGTACATTTTATTAGTTTAATGCGAGGCAAAAGTATTTATCGATATCGTAACATTTACGACGTAAATAAATTTAATTGCATAAATTAAAACTGAATCGGTTTGGTAAAGGAAAAGAGAAAAAAATGTTACGAATCATTGGAGAACAAGAGCATAAGAATATGAAAATCATGTAATAAAAAACTTTAAAGCTTGCTATAATTTTATTACTTAGTGCTAGGCGAATGATATTTAAATGGTTCATTATTTTATACAATTAATTCTTTGATTTGTTAATTAAAATTATTTTTGATAATTATTATTATTTTTAATTTTTTTCAATAATACACAGACCATTCAATTTCAATGTTTAAAGGCTCTAGAATTAATTGTAAATATAATTTTTTTTTTTTGACTTTCAATGAAATAAATTCAATTTGCCAAATATTCATTCCATAGATTTTTGTGTTTTGAAATGATTGCTTTTGTAGTACTGAAGTAGTCTTTGAATCGATGCACAATTTATTGTTAAAAAAAATATCGCTAGTGGATCGTTAAGAAGTTCTGTTCTCCATTAAATTCTTAAGACTATAATCATAATCTCTCAATTAATAGGAAATATATTCTTTTCAGGCTGATGATACAAATCTAGGACCACCAATTACAGAAGGAACCTATGACTTTGATCCGTCGATAACTGCTCCAATTGAAGGATTTAAATTTTGAATGATCCTTAAAATTCCCTACCCAATTGTGCCGTCCCCTGATAAAAACTCCAGTCCGAAGCCGTTATGCTTTCCTTCCTCCTATCCTTTTTCCACATCTCATTATTGCTCCGGTCGATGCGTAGTTAAAATAAAATGGTATATGATGCGCGCTGGAACTGAACCAAGAAATTTTATTAAAACGGGCCCAAAGACAGATACAGACGACCCAAAATAAACCGGCCCTTATGATGGGCTAATATTATTGAGATACAAAGTAAGGGGCCGTTTCGACTTTCGACGATCTGTGCGAACGAGAAGACCTGAAGAATAAGTCAACGACGAAACAAATCGACTGAGTTCTTTTGTTCTTCATTCTTTTTATGATATTTGATTTAACATTTATAATGTTTACATCGTGAAACAAGTCTAATTAAGATGCTGATCAGTTGATAGGACATTGCGTAAATTATTTCTCTTCAAGCTTTTTAAATGAGAAAGTTGATCATTGTTGTTTGAACAGAACACGCGTGATTATTAAACTTTGATGTATAAGAAAAAATAAAAATAAAAACAGCAACTATTGGCCTCTTGATGAAGCATTAATTACACTTGTACGGGCCGCCGAATCTTGGTTCTTGTTACATTTACAATTACTTTGTGTATATTTTTAAACACGATAAATCGATAACAGTCTCAATTTTTACAAGAAAATCTAATGATTATTCATTATTAGCGTAATTAATAACTACGAGCGTTCTGTAAGAAAGAGAGCAACAATACAAATGTAGCGTATATTAGATACCGTGGCTGTAACGATCAAGTTTCTTATTCTATCTGAAATTAACAATGTATATTTTTTCTTTAAATACATTGACGAATTAAATTTACACACTGCAGTTATTTTTTAATCCTCATCATTTCATTTTAACAATAACAACGACGAGTATATTTTAGAAAACTTTATTTAATAACGAATATAAAATGTCTATTCATTTGTGTATACAATTGTTGGATCGGCAAAGTTATGTAAATCATCGACAAATAATTCTTCTTGTAAAGCTGTTTCTTGAAGATTTGGAAAATAAGTTGGAAATGGTGGCGTTACGTTTAATGATTTAAAATTTTTTAATGGTAAAACAGTATCGTAAATTTGAACGAAATTGTTTGTTTCACCAGCTACAGCATCTCCGTGAATCCAAATAACATTGTATTTTGTATTAATTCGAATTATCTAAAATCGTTAAATCACTAATAAATACTCTTAATTAATTATTGAAAATATTTAACACAATACAAACAATAAGCAAAATCAGACGCTAAAACTTACTCTTTGGCCTCTTATAATACGATACCGATTTCCCATATGACCAGGCAGTTTCGTTCCTGGTAATACACGGGCTTTATGGCATCCAGAGCCAATATTTCCTGGCCTTCTATGTGTCTTTGTAACACCATGACTAGCGGGCATACCATGAAATCCCCATCTTTTCATCACACCTTGAAATCCTCTATCAACTCTAAACACGTAAATAAAGCGAGCAAATATTATTTAGTCAAAATTCCATCGCTGACGTTTCAACTTATAATGACTAAATCGAATAAAACCAATAATTGACTTATTTTACATTATATGATACCTTAACTTTGGTTACCATTAAAATCTCTCATTCCAACTAACAATAGCCTCCTACAAGCCTGTAGTAAATTTGTGTTGTACTACTCACGAATTACTCACGTTTTCCCTCTTACATCAACGAAATCGCCAACTTGAAAGTGAGATGCGCTTAATGGAGTACCAGGCTGCAGTGCTGCTTCAGGCGATACGGAAAATCTTGCCAACAAACGTTTTGGCATTACTCCCGAATCACTAAATAATCCACAGTACTCTTTTGTGAACTAAGTACAGGAACAATATTATTAATATTACGATAATTTTTATTATAAGTTGTGGGCTGTCTGGAGCACATTTTTTTCTTTAATAAAACAATCCAGAATAGATACCAATTGAGGATCGCAACTTTCTGCTCCCACGATGAGGCAGCCCATAGTTCTTGGCAACACAGACTTGTTTTTTGATATCATGGGCTTATACTCCTCTGGAGGTATATATTTAATTACATGATTATCCGACACCTAAAAATTATTAATGAACAAGTGAAAGTGCCATCTTTATTACAGAGTCGGTAACGAGCTTGCAGTTTAGTTTGCCATACTTTCGTTAAAAGAAATTTTATTCTTGCGCAATGCTATTTTTAATACCGTTAAATAGAAATTTTTGCAAATCTCAGTTTAGATCTTGCAAAAGAGAAGTAAATGCCAATCGTACTAGTACTATTACAATCGACTACGCACTAATTGAGAAATATAAACGCGTGCGTGCCATTTAATAGGACTTGTATCAGCAGAATTTAACGGCCATGATTTTGCTAAGGAACTTACTTGAAGCATGGTTGTTATAATTTTTTCACCATTTTTTAGCCATAGTGGTACCACACCTATTTTCCTAGCAATGACTCCAACTCGTCTATAATGCGGTTTCCATTCAGTCACTGGCTCAATCGTGTCTAGTTTTAAGGGAGAAAATTTCTTAGACTCTGCATTCTCCGCCGAATACTTGTCCTTTATAACTTGTTGCAAGAACTCCTTATTTTCGTCTGTTAAGTCATCTCTGTGAAGCTAAAGATACATAATTCGAAGATATAATTTGGCATATTAAAGATGTGAATCTTGATGTTTTGGTTGCGCTTACCACTCGATTCTGCTTAATGAACCACGCAGGATACCTTTTCCGTGGTGGTGGATTCAACAGCTTTTTCCCTCGACTTGATATCACAAAACTCTCTAATCTGTGAAACAAAAGTTGTTTATAAACTCGAAACAACAAAGCAAAGCCTCCAGATATATTGAAGTACGTACGTTGGCTGGAGAAAGCTTTTCACGGCTTGCTGTCCAATACAGGCTTTTAAAATGCTATTCATGGCCTAACATTAATCAGTGCCTATTACATTAAATCCTGCTTCTAAAATAATCCTCTCGCACATTCATTGAATCTCCGATATACAGAGCATAAGCGCGGCTCGATCGTCAGGTCCTGCGAAGTTACAACATCGCCTTGCATTTAAGACACGAAGCAACACTTCGCCATGCTGAATCGGAAGAGGCGAAGTGCTGCGGCGCTAAGAGTGGCAACACTGCCAATCAGCCGGTAAATTCAACTGGTCGTAAGTGCGCTGGAAGCAATGAAAGCTGGCTTAGACGCACTTGAGTGGGCGCGATTTTCGAAGATTTCACCAGATTAACAATGGGCGTCAGTGCTGCAGCTGAGCCTATACGTTGCTTTGTTTGTTCACGGGTCGTTGCTCTTTACTGTAATAACGCATCTCTTAATTCTTTAGATTTTAGAGGGCCATTTATTCCAACGTCACATTTCATTGCGATGCATTATGTTACATTACACCGCATACATTAGGCTCTTTAAGTTTCATTATTTCGCTTAGAAACGCGATGGCTTCTATAAGATCGAATAATTTATGAGCAATTGCCACAATTAAATTGTCACATTACTTCCCGTCCTAGTCAAGCAATGCTTCTTGATTCTTTTATTAAAAAACATTCAGTAAGTCGTATATTTGAATGATAATGCGAAGGAGTGCAATTATTTAATAATTCATTTACAATCATCAATATGAAATTTGCGTACTATCTATAGAGTAATGTAGCTACACCTTTTTTTATTTAATTCTACTGACTTTATGCGTTTTATTTTTATTATTTTATTTCATAGTCACTTATTCTTTTTAATTAGGAACTCTGTTTATGCGTGATGATACAGATTAGTAATGCAGACACGAAGATACCAACACATTAAAAAAAAATAAATAATTGTTTTTCCGTGGTAAGTGTACTTATCTTAATTTGGAATTAATTCACTATTACGATTCACTAATTATACACATATCGATACTTTATTACGCCTTTGATTCTTCAATTAAACCATTTAATACGGATGGCTGGTTTTTTTAAAGATTTTTCATACATGGTTAGTTATCCTTGACTACGTCCATCATTTTCTTGATAAAGAAAAAACAATGTACATTCTCACTTCAATGCATATATCTTTGTAATAAATACATTTCAGAATAACGTCACAATAAACTGACCGAAGAAGCACTTGATTTTTCCTCATCGTGCACTAAATTGTTAAATAAATAATTATTTTAAATAATAAATATAATCATAATTTATTCAAATTCGAAAAAAATATCGTATGTAATATAACAACCTAATGTACACACGATCGATGAATCAATTAATTAATGAGCTTAATGTACACACGATGATGAAACCTACACATGATCGAGTGGCTATTAGGTCGTATTGCTATATACGTTAAAAATATTTTCAATTAGCTAATAGTATAATGCAAGTATGAAACTAAAACGTGGACGTGATTAATGAACAATCAAATTATAATCGATGAAAATCAAATTTATTCGAACCTTTTGTACTTCCTATAAAACGTAGCGATAAAAAAGATTTTAAACTATTTTAAAGGTGTTTTAAAAATTCATTTTATTTTTCAGTCGTCGGTATGATATTTTTGTTAAGTTTCTACCGACTAAGCTAATTTTTTGTGCAATAAATCTGCATTTAAAAGAGAATAAACAAGTGTTTAGTTTAGCGTGCAACTTCTTAATCATTATGCACTTTCTCATTATTTTTTTGCCGTTACATAAAAACATTGAAGCAATTAGATAATGCCTTTTTCTGCAGAAGCACAGCGGATCAATCGCGACACGTCTGTTACCGTGAATTAATTATGTCAAGCAATTCATTCTTCCACGAGATAATTCTCGCGATAGACTTTATGTGCATGTTGCATTTCACTTGCGCTGACAACAAGTTTTTGTTAACTAAAAGGCGCGA
>JAPYYT010004286.1:359-11053 GCA_030522565.1 Ceratosolen corneri | reverse complement strand
GGGGGGGGGGGGGGGGGGGGGAGGGGGGGGGGGGGGGGGGGGGAGGCGGGGGGGCGGGAGTGAGGAGGACGGGGGCTTAGGCGTCGAGGGCACGTGAAAGCGGGTGGAGAGAGAGAGAGAGAGAGAGCGTGGCGGAGGCGAGTCACGCGGCTCCAAAGTGCCTTTGAGGGCAGAGGAGGAGCGTACGCGGACGGGGCGATCGATCGATCGGCGCGCACACGTCTCGTGAGAATCCCGGATGGACAAACTCGTCGGTTACTGGCGTCGCACGCGTGCGCCAACACGCACGTGTTTTCTTACGCGATCGAGGCTCCTCGAAAGCGGCTATAAGGACATCGGCAAGAGCGATCGCCGAGATTTCTTGCGGTCGTTGCAGCCTCAATTAGTGCGCTCTCGGGCTACCCGACGCTCGCTCTCGACCCGTCTCGGGCTCCCCGCCGCTCGCCCTCGCCCCCCCCCCCCTGCCCCCCCCCCCTCTCGCCCCTCGCGCCCCTCGCGCCGGCGACTTGCCCATAAATCAGTGAAATTCAATCGCGGCGATTGGCTAAGGGCAAGTCGATGTTTACCTCGGCCACCTTAGCTTTTGCTGCTGGTGGCGGCTTCCTCTGCCCGTGCACTTCCTGTTTTGTAGTTATTCCGAGCCCCGGCTGGACGATCGATCTGCCGCGGCTTTTATGGTCAAAGCGATTTTTCTCCCGAGCATCTCGAGCGGCGACAACTCGCGCCTCCGACACCACTCATCGATCCCTCGCTCTCTCTCTCTCTCTCTCCCTCGTGCTTGCGGAGGAGAGAGCGTGAACAATCGGCGGACAACGGACCTGCAATGCTAATCCTCTTGACGAATATGAACTCGGAGGCGCAGGGACGTTAATGACCCGACGCGAGGAGATTGATATTTATCTTGCTCGATTATAAATAATGGAGGGCAGGCGAGCTGGAATTGTAATGTGAAACGAATGATGACGACTAGATTGTTGTCATTGCAGATGTATTGGCAGAGGCATTACTATTGGTATTTGAGGACGGAGCTCCGGGGATGATACACCAAGTGTAAATTACGTAGGGAAGCGTGCACGCACCTACGCACACCAATTTCTCACAGAGTCAGGCGGGCAGGCAGACGTAAATAAGCAAACAGACGTAAACCAGCGCGCATGCACACACAGGTGCATTTAATGAGATACGAGATTGAGAGAGAGAGAGAGAGAGAGAAAGTGTGTGTGAGGGAGATGATGAAAGATTACGTCGGCTGACTGGCATTGTTGAAGGAGCCGAGTGTGCGAGCGAAAAATCATTAAATCAGCAATTTTTATGCCAAATAACTTTGTAACTATCGTGAAAGCGTTATTTCAGCTTCGATTAAAGTATCATCTTTTCAACTACTTGCTACTTATCTCCCACTCGTCTCGCACTTAAATCAAAGTACTTTCGGGGCAGCTATCGCTGACATTGCACAGCTTAATTCTACGAGTCTCCATGCATTACAGGAGGGATTGGCAACGGGGATGATTAACCATCGCAACGTAACCAACGCCAAAGTCAAAAGAACCATCATCATTTAATGCCGACCTCGTTGAATTTGATTGCCAATTAATTTCACCGAATGAATCCCTAAGCCTAAACACCCGAACAATGCACCATGCACAACAGTATACACAAATTTATATCCCAACCGCGCCTTATGACCAATCAAATTATTCAATTGTACTGCCCCGCTATCGATAGTGCCACAACTCTGCGAAGCCATAAAGTCGCGTGGAAAAATTGCTCGCGAAATCAACGTGCACGTAACTTTGCAGCCAACGAGCCAACACATCAGCCAACTCGAAGACTTTTAATCAATATCGAGGCATTCGTAACGATCGTGCCGAAACTTTGGAAAATATCGGGCTTCCAATACGTACACGACTCGCACTAACCGTCGAAAGAAAGCTCGCTTAAAATGAGGCTAATCCCATTTTCCCGAGAGGCCGAAACTCAATTGTAATTAGCCGAAAAGCATTTGCCGTCAGGTTTCCTGATGGACGCGGACGCGTACTGCAAAAACTTTTCTCGGCTCGCGTTTCAGTCTCGCGCGTCAACTTCATCGCCATCCTCATCAACATTAGCATCAGACGTCGAGTGCTCAACTCACACTAATTATTAGGGCTGCGTCTCCTCGCCGATGGCTTTTCTCGATACGATGCTACGCCCGAAACCTCGCCGCCTCCTTCCCCGCCCTCCCCATCCCGCCCCGCGCGCCTTAACCCCCTCAAGCGCTGCATAACCCCGCTCTCTCTCGGCTGCCACGCTCGTCCTTCGTTTCAATTATTCACGCGCTCCTCCCAAGTTCGTCAACTCGATAAGATTAAGAGGATTCGGCGTGCCGACTTTCCGACTTTCCCAATTCACGGGGAAAACTGTATGATTTTGATTGCACGCGAGACCACAGACTACTCGCTCTTACTTTCCTCGCCCAATTATCAAATGTCCGATGAAATGGCCATTAAAGTCGAGAGGACAAAATGTGCGTTCAATTTTTATTTGCTCTCGAGTTATGCGTGATAGTCGAGTCCGGCCGAGTCGCGTGTTGGGGTAAAAAACTTTTATGTGGTGAAATTAATTAAATTTAAATTATGCAGCTTATAAAAGTCGTATACATATACATATACATATACATATATATATATATACATATATATTAAGGATAAAAAGTAATGTAATCTACGTATCACCATACATGGATCATTATTATTATCAATTTTCATAAATGTCTAATATTGAATATTAAATTGATACTTTACTTTATACTTTATCGTGCATCAAGTGAAGCTCAGCTCTAGCATTCAATAATCAATAATTTACTATTCGCCGGTCTATTAGAGCATTTTAATTTAAAATCGAAAAAATCCTTATGTCTTAATGAATAATATTCCTTGCTAATAATAATCAAAATTGCTCAATATTAGTGTACAAACAATATTATAGAAAGCTCAATGTGTATTAAATCGTAATTTATCGTGTTAGTGTTTGGTCAACGTAGCGTGCGGCTTGTAATATTTGACATTAGGTTTAACAAGTATTAGTTATGCTATATCCTACCATTGCATTAGTTAATGGAAAAATAAAATTCACATTGATTGTAAAATCGGATTTTATATATACATACATGCATACGTACATACACACGCGAGCGCGCACACACACAAACACAAGCACATAATGGTACAATAATTTCATTTTTAAATAATTGCATAGGAACTGTCGACGCACGTGTCACTTGAATGTAACACGAGCTCAGTATATTTTTGCGAATTTTTAATTGCCCGCTATTACTGCAACTTGTCAAATTTTTTCGCCTCGTGATTACATAAATAATTTAAAATTAATGCTAAACGACAAGCTTATTATTACATTTAAACAATCATTACATTTCCAATCAAGATCCGGAGAGGTAAATTACAAAAGAAAATTGGCAAAGAAAAAAGGTCGAAGAATTAAAATTATATCAGCAGGCCTGTGTCGGAATAAAATTAAAAATTAAGAGCCGCTGGCACAAATCTGTTGATTCTTATTAAAACGAATAGAGAAAAACAAAGGCGAATGAGAGAGAGAGAGAGAGAGAGGAATTACTCGCAACAGCCAAATAACCTTATCTAATTAATTTATGCCTTGTTTACGATTAGCCATTATTATCATTATTATTATTATTGTTATTATTATTTTCTCGGAGCTCCTCGCATATTAAGCGCCTATCGCCATTTGATTGAATGTGAAATTATATTCTTATTAATCAATGCTCTACCACGGATTTTTACAGTCTCGCCCGACTTTCTGCCTCATAAATTTAAATCGGCTTTTTTTTTAATAACTATATCATCTGCATATTACTTTTATGGTCGCTCGTCGTTATCTCCGGATGAAAAATTCACCGCAACGCAACATAAAAGAATAAACTTCATTAATACTGTTTGTTCATTATTTGGATTGAACCGCAAACATGTCAGTCTGAAAAAAGAGTATCGTACTCAACGTAACCGCTTAAGGCTCGTTTGTTTCTAAAGTTTGATTGACATGAACTTCCACCTTGACAAGCACTGGTAATTGTATTACCATACCGTTACTACACGATCCCATGTACGAAACATCAGAGCAGCTTTTCCCAGAAAATTGTGTTCCCGACGTATGTAATGCAGAGAGAATGTATTATCGAGCAAACACTAACAAGTATGACTAAAAATTGAATTATATTTTAATTGAAATGATAATGCGGGGCCTTGAGTGCGGCAGGTAATTTGAAAAAAATTGGAAATATTTTAATATAATGTAAATGTGCAAACTCCACAATTATTTCTAAGATTTTTGGCTTAATCATTGTAATAATTGACAATTGCAACGAGCAATTGTAACGCATTATTTATTGGACATTAGCTGTTGAGATCTTGGATGCTGCTCTTTTCTTCGTTTCTAATTGCTTTTTATCTCCGTACATTCGGATGTCATTGAACATTATTTGACGAATATCGTTTCAGGCCACTAATTTCTCGGTATTACATGCATGTCCAAGTAATGTTTTACCGTCGACGTTATAAATATTATTAAGCAGGTTGCGCATCTACCCGATAATGCATTGAATAAGTTTGAATAATTTCCGCTTAGGAACAAGCACATTTTCTCGCCATTTTCTCGCCATTTTCTCGCCATTTGCTCGCCATTTGCTCGGCAAACATTTTCCGATATTCCACATCCCGATGTGATTTCGTATAATATTTGCTCTACAACTTAATATACAAGTTCGAGTTATCATTACGAAACGAAATTACTGCGCATGACAAAGATAGCCACACGACTACAACGGAAAGAAATATTTCTTCCACAAAATAAATATCATTTGAAATTTCATTTTTCTCCACCAAAGTCCAATAAAAGTCCGTAATTTCTCGCTGCATTTTCAGTGCACATTATAGCCAATGGACTTGAGTAAATTGTAATTAGAACCATATGAACTAAAAATTGCCAATGTAATACATTATGCGGTACATATAATTAAAAATATTATTAGACTTTTGGAGCGGCTAGAGGCAAAGCTCCGACACATTGTTAGACTAAAGTAGAGTACAATCGATAATTGTATTGTAAGTTTTCTTGCAATTTAGAGAAATAAATGAGGAGGTAATTTGACAAATTGAAATGATTTTGTCATCGGCTTTGCTTACTTACGTTTACTTTTCCACGAGACTTTCACGTCACTTTAATCATGTTTCCATAACAAAACTAATTTAGCGGAAATAAAAATTACGCACCATTTAAAAGATAATTATACCAGTTCTGTAATAATCTCTCTCTCTCTCTCTCTCTCTTTAGTCAGCTTCAGCAGAACGATTTAATTTTCGAAGCCCAAATAAATAAGTTTTATAATTGCTAGGCCATTAGAACGAATACTTTGGCGTCTGAAAGCAATTGCATACATATAAATACAAATGAAACTTTTTTAATTTTAAATTTCTTTATTTTCAAATATGCTTTTAAATTAATCTCGGGCAAAAAAATTTGTATTTAAACGTTACTATATCCCCCCCCCCGCCCACCCCCCATGCGCATACAAAGCACACGACATGCGTACGCTTACGGCAATCAATCAATGAAAAAACTTTTAACGCAAATATTTCATACCAAGCGCACTTGTAAACACTTTCGTTGCATAGAGTGAAAATAATAAAAACGAGGGACTAAATGTAACTACAGCAACTTACCACAACATCTGGCTAATTAGCACGGGACCGTCAAGAGGATACATTTTCCCTTCTCCTCCCCCCCCCTCCTGCTCCCTCGCGTGTTCTCACTCGCTAACTCGGTCATTGTCTCCTCCACCTCCTCCCACATTCTCTCTCTCTCTACCTCTCTCTACGTCTCCATCTGACTCTATCTATTTCGCCGCGAACGGAGGACAAGAGTCAGAGTAATAAAGAGGAAAAATATAGCAAAGGAAAAGCAACGAGATATTAAAGCCGCAGTCGTTATCTTCAACTCTACGAAAACCTCCAATTTGCACGGGATTTGTCCACGTGGTGGCGATTTTGCGTTTTTCTTCATCGTAATGTTTGAGCGAGCGCCTAATATAAGATTAGTAATATAATCGAACAAGGACGGGAAATGACTTAAAATGTTAATGGCCGGCGGTAGATCAGCGGAATAGCGCCGATGACTTGGAATTTTTACACCGCGAGGCAATAATAAATGGAGAGTGAACTGATAATTGCGTAAAATGTCGTATTGTTATGTTTTGAAATTGCTTGAGAGAGAGAGAGAGTGCGAGAGACATAAATTGTTGAGGCGAAGAAGCGCTATTTCAATTACAGTTTAAATAAAGGGGGAATTATAATGTTGTGCAGTTTAAGGGAAATAAAAAGTTTATACGAGATTCCGAAAGCAATTATGCAGTAATTAATGTTTATCAGATTGAGTAAAATGCGAGTGTCGAGAAGAAAAGAATTTTTCCTCTTCCATTTCCTTCGCAAATATATTGTTAGATTATTGCAGTGCAAAAAAAAAAGCGTCTTGAGAGCAAGAATTTACGTGGGAGGCAAAAATTTATATTAAAAATTGAATAAATATACTGTTTTTTTTTTCTTTTTCTCTCCTGGTTAAAAGAATGCCGAATATTTTTCTTCTTCTCCTTCCCTTATCTCCCTCTACTTCTTTCCTCTCCTCTTTTCCTTTACTTCTCCTTTAATAATAATTGACAAAGTAACTATTGATTAAAGCAGATAAAATCTAAAATTGAAAATAAAATAATCGTACGCGTGGTAAATTAAACGTGCAATTTTAAAGGGAATTTCGCAACAGTTGGGGAAAAAAAAAATTTTTTAATTAAAAGGAAAAAATAATTGCAGATTTTATCGCGGCTTTCATTTTATTGGTATTTCAAAATTTAAATGTACGAGGAAATTGAATAATTCCTTTTTTCGTGCATTGCATTGGACATTAAATTTTATTCGTGTAATTATTATGCAGCAACGAGGCACGTATTTGAGGCGAGTAGATTAGCTTAAATGAAATTGTTGTTCTTGTAAAATTATCGACTGCCCCGACAAATTATTGCCATTATACTTTCCACGCTATGCAATTGCGCAATCATATCGCCAAATATTTGCCAATTCACGATCGCATCAATTACAACCAACAGATATTATCGCGCAATATAACAACCATAACAACAACCCCATATACCTTAAAATGCCCGGCCAATTATCATTTGAGAGCACACGAATAAACAATCACGGCACACGAGTACACTCTCTACTACGAGGGCACGTGACACTTGTCCCCCCCCCCCGCTCGCTCCTGCCTCACCCTTTCTCTCGTTCAGCGCACTCGCGCATGCGCGCCGGCATATCGTACTCGTTATCGAGTGAGAAACCGAAATTCCAGAGTCGCGATAAAATATTTTTGTCCACCCACACACACACACCCAGGTAGCAACATAATTATTATCAGCGCATAAAATAGCACTAAACTTTGGGGGGGGCTGAAGGGAGACTGCGAAAGAGGAAATATACTATATTATAGTTACATTACTTAATAAGATGCTAAGTACTGCTTAATGTACCCCGTCGCTCCAAGTGTCGCATAAAAGTTTCACGAGACTCGCTCGAGCGCACGACAAAAGTAACAAGAACTGGCTAAGGACTTTGAGGACGCGGAGCGAGTCCTAAAACAGTCTTAATTCCAAATAAAATCCGATGATTTATAAATCTTATGCTCACTTGATATTTATGGCCCCTTCCTCCCAACCGTGGCAACCCAACCCACAATCCCTAACGACTCTACAACCCACCCCCTCTCATGGCCAACCATTTCTCCGCGGTCGCATGCGCTCTACCCCCCCCCCGCCCACTCCCTCGTACGCGTCATTAAAGTCAATCGTAAGCTCGCGCAGCGCAATACGGCCGATTATATTCCACGCACATACTCCCCACACCCGAAATAATACAATCCTACGATCATTGCACATTCGCACAATACAGCGACAATTATATTACGGCCACTGATGTTAACTGACGCTCGTGCGCGAGAGTGAAATCTCACGACAGGTTAATTAACCAACTCTACTGCCTCATCATTTCATGCCTGATAAATGCCTTATCATTCTGGCCCACCAAATAAACCAAAATTCGAAAGCGACAAAACTCCCGCTTCCTTTTGGCCCAACGTCGCCCATTCCTCGGCACATTCACCACACACATATTCTAACTGTCGACACTCATCCCTGCGCCCCCTCATGCCTACCACCTCCGAGCAAACATTTTTAATAAAATTTCAACGGCCCCCCTGCCCCGGTAATTCCCGACATTCCCATACAACTCCAAGTAGCCCAACATTTTTCAACCATAACTATTTCAATCGCAATTCAAACGCTCACCTCTCCCACTCCACGCACACACGCACACACACACACACCACACGCATTAATTAATTTCTCATTCTATCCTAATATCCCGATGGTCGCTGCATCCGGTCCACACACACATCACCACCACCCACACGAGTCGCCCAGTTCCCTCAAAAAGGCTGAATTATTCATTAGGACACACACAAGCGAAACCGTAAATGAGCGAAACTTAAAAACGATATTTCCCGCCAAAATGCCAATCGCCTCATACTGCATTAGTTCTCAAGCTCACCGCCAAGGTTTTCCATCTCCAACTTTCAAGCTCAATTACGAAATTACGCGAGAGAGTCGTCCTCAGACATAACCAATCTCCGGACATAACCAATCTCATCGGACATTGACGCGCTGCTCCCCGATGACAATCGCTGCCAACCGAGCGGCCATGATTCCCGTCCGACTCCACTTCCGTTATGCAGTTGGCTCGCCCGAGGAACCGCCTAATCGCCCATAACAACCTCACCTCTTCCAAGGTCGCGCCGTCACCGCCGACGAGGCTCAGCTGGAAGCGGCGACGGTCGTTCCGGGATAGGAACGACGGTCTTGGACGTGACCGCGGGCATCGAGGCCTCCTCCTCCTCCTCCTCTCGATGAACGGGACGTGCACTGAGAGAATATCTACAACCAGCCTCCCCCCCACCCACCCACCCTCACTCTCGCCCACTCTCCAACTCTTTCGGCGTGGGTAATGCAATAGCCGGGACTCGGGGCTGGCATATATAATGGCGCGACCGCATTACCGAACGATGCGCCAATTAGCGTCAGTTCATAGTCCGAGATCGAGTTATGGCTTCCTCGGTTACGTTGCCGAGGTATTACTCGTAGTTCGGGGTCCATCGCCCCGACGTTTCGGCCCTTTAGCCCAGGATGGATCATCGTGGTCCGAGCGCGGTCCGAGGTAATTGCTTCAGTTGGCGAAGCTTTGGCGATCAACGAGCCATAAGTTATTTCAAGAAGATTCGGTAACGCGTCGATAGGGAAGGTTTTGTCTATGCTGAAATCCACTTAGCGGCCCTCGCTCGGCCTGCCCTCCTCTGATTATCCAAGTTGTAACGCGATTAGTCAGCCACGAGCCAAGTCTCACGTTGCCCTCCCAATCCTACGAGTCGCGCCAAATGAAAAGCTCCCAAGTTATCCTCCCACCTCCAATTATGCATTATCTTTGGCCAACTTTTGGCCCAATTGACAGATGCCGTGGAGATTAGCGTGCCATAATAAAACGATACTTGCACGTTGAAGTCAACTTCCGATCGACAAACAATAGTGCGCCTTAACGTTTGCCAGCCCTCAAACATTAGAACTAAATACTATTGCCAATTTATATGCCCGACACTCACTATTATTTGCGTTATAATTGCGCCCAATTTCTCTCGCTTCCTAATACCCGACCATTCGACACTCGCCCCGCACAGCCACTAATAAATGTTATTATAATATGCAATATACACACATATATATATATATACGTAATAAGCGCAGCCACTCCCCCACCCCACCTCTCTCACTCTCTCGCTATCTCTCACTCTCTCGCTCTGACGCGCGCACGCACGCACGCACACGCACGCACACACGCACACACACGCACACACAGACAGGGACTCAATTCTCGTTTATGGGTCTAATTTGCTCCTCGTTACCCATCATCATAAATTAAATTGTACGACATCTACATTTAATTCGCTACCCAGAGCTGCCAGCCAGTATCATTAAAAACAATTATCGCGCGAATTAAATGCGTTGCTGCCAGATAGGATGAAGAGGAAAAAATAATGCGCAGGAAGCTTCCCAGCCAATACAATACACATGCCGTGCACGTGCTACTTTCAAAAATATCTGACATCTATAAAACTGAAAAGTTCTCGTCAAATACCATTACACATCCTCGTTTGCTTACATTAAATATAATCATTGCATCACCATTATTGACACGAGCCTAATTACCCTCGACCAACCATCAGCTGCTGCTCATAACGCACAACATCCCCCCCCCCCACCCAGAATCCTAATCCTCCACCCACCTAAACTTATCCGTCATCCACCGCAAGAACACATCTTCGACGAAACCAAAAGCCCCCAACACCACCCCACCCCGCCCTCCTTCCTTCCCACCCTACGAGGAAGAAAACGCCCGCCAATACGGGAAAATCCATTCCATTCCGCGCCACCCATTCCAGCACCCGCAAACACACATTTCGCCAGCGCAACACGACCGGCCGCGCCGACTTTCCCCCCCCCCCCCCCCCCCCCCCCCCCGCCCCCCCCCCAC
>JAPYYT010004285.1:0-10274 GCA_030522565.1 Ceratosolen corneri | reverse complement strand
ACCTCCCACGACCAATCAGCTTCCGAGGCGAATGGCGCGCGCGCACCGATCATCTGCCCTTTCCCGTCGTCTCCGTACCGCTGCTCTGAAAATTGTAGGCTTTCCATTGCAGCTATTATCCTACGATTATCAGCACACGAGAACGATAGGGAGGCGCTCGAACGGCCCATCTTCCTCCCTCCCACTTCTCGCAGCACACGGCGAAAGAGCTGGGTCCCCTGGCCAAAAGGGGCCCCAGCAGCTTCCGTAATCGAAACATTCTCCAAACAGATCCTAATAAATGGCGGCGCCGGCCACATTAGAATTGGCGCAAGCGGCCATTTATCCGGGGAGGGCGGGCGGGATGCAGCCTGTGCTCCCCGGGGGGAAAGCGTTTCCAATAAAAAGAAAGACGAATAAAGAGCGACGCCAGCTATCCTGCACTAAGCGAGAGAATAGCTTTGGTTGGTGAGCCAAGCTAGAGGAAATGGACGCGTCGTTCGCACGTTTATGCAAAAACGCACTAGAGACCTGCTCGCCTCCCCCTCTACCCCCGCGCTCCCCCCGACAGCGCCACCACTTGCCGTTCCTCTCGGTGCTTGGCGAAAGAAAAAAAGGCGGGCAAAAGGCAGTAAGATTAAAATGTGCGGATGTTGGTGGGCAACGAGGGCATACACGTATACGCGATGATAACGAAGCCCAACGAGATGCTTTTGCTTAGCCTGTGTGCATGCGAATCGGCGCAGATCAATAATGAGGGCGAGGAGTGCGCCAATGCGTACTCTTTCGTGCTCGAATTCGCGAGTGGAAAATTTTCGTTATTAGCTGTGGCCGAGTGGGGGGGGGGCCGTCCAGGGCAGGGCTCGGCAATCGTTTCGCCTCGAACCCTCGGCGGCGTGCTTTTGCCGAGTGTCATTATTTCGGTCTTTTTCACGTCTATTGCGCGGTACTTAGTGGGCAGGCCAGTTAGTTGGCTTTGCCTTTCACGTGCTTTTCCCTCGATTATTGACAAGCGCTTTCCATTATTTAGCGCATTAGCCCGACATTCCTTCAAATCGACGACTAATTTCTTTGCTTTACAATTAGTATTGGATACATTGTGTGTCGTGGACTCTTTGCCCTTTTGAACCACTCGTGAACTCATTTGGGGTTCATTAAGACAATAGGTGGCTTTTTGCGGTGCAAAGCAGTTTATAAAAATATCGCCTACTGCCAATAATGCCATTGTAGCCTGCGTTACGTGACAAAACGATTTTCCAACATTCCCATAGCGTCGATTCGTCTCTCTCTCTCTCTCGCTCTATGAATACGATGCCACATCAAGGCAACTATAATTTAAATTTCGAACTAATGTAATAAGAGTTGTAGTGGAAATTCGGTGTCAGGCTGAGTAGGGAATAAATTCTAAATCTGCATTAAAACAAGACTGCTCGACGCATTTAATAGAAAAGATAATTGAAACGTCGCAAATGTATAATAATTCCAATTAGCCCATTAAGGCTACTGTCGTATTATTTAATATTTTAAGCGAATTTCGTTCGAGCAATTAAGACCTTCATTTATTTAATTTGAGCGCTATCTAAATATATCATCGTGCGCTTCGTACTTTACGTAAGAAAACCGGTTTCATTTTCTTGAAAATTTTTCCTACCTATAAATAATTCTTTCAACGATTAACGAAACAATTCCCTACTACATGTGCACGTCTCTATATGTTCTTTCGAACAATTCTAGACTTTACTCACTACGTTTTACTCACATTGTATCCAAACTTTTGCTTTCCAGTCAATAAGCCAACTCCCCTGCGCACATTTTACAAGAATATAAATAATACTAGTGGTGTAGAGAGAGCGAGGAGGGAGTAAGCGAGCGAGTGGGACGGGGGAGAAGAAAAAGGGAAGGAACGGGATATTTTACTTGCCAGTTGTAATAAAGGCCTCGGATATCGTACGTACATTGTCTTATTCGCGGCACATATGTCGGCCTCCGGACTGCGTCGTTTGCCCTCCTCCGAGGTGGAAATAACAAATATGCTCGATTTAGTGTGCGTGCCCTGATCGCGGCAATTGCGCGAGCTCAAACAACCGATGAATCTGCGCAAATGTAGCTTCGAAGCCTCAAAATCCTATGCCGACGGCAAAAAATTGAAATAATGCGAAATGCAAAGCAGCCGTAAGAATGCAAATGTATAACATCCGCCGAGCAGCGAAAAAGACAAACATCACCACCCGACTCGCCCATAGTCCGATAACCAACTCGCTCGCAAACGTCCCACAATAATTCGAGATCCTCCACCTCCCCCCTAAGTGGCACGCGAGCACCGCGACAATCGCACATCTACAATTCATCAGCTGGCGCATCGCTTCAATCGAGACAATGGCGATCGCGCGAGTCCCGCTCGAGCTTACGAGCGCCCGAGGTGGCGTCGCTCAGTGTCGGCATCGCCTCGCCGAGACGGGCCCAAAAGGCGCCAAGAGCAGCCGCGCCCGCGACCTCTCCTGCTACGTACGAGCCCCGCTCTCCCGCCCAACGCGCCTCTCCGTCATCCTCGGGCCGAGCGAACGCTGCTCGGCCTTGAACCAGCAGCGGCGGGTCGCGCGGCCCCGAGCGGAAGGGGCGGGATTCGCGAGTCCGCGTTACGAGATAAAAAATGCGACCTCTGCGCGAAACGTCGGCGATCTCCGTCTCGGGCTAAGGCTTCGCCCGTCTGCGCTCTCCCTTATTCACTTCGTGGACTTCCGTCTCAGGGCCGACGAGGCGCGCCGCTTCCCCCCGCCCCCTCCCCTGTTTTGCCCCTGTCCCCTTCGCAAGCCCCGCGCTCATCGATTTACCCCGGGGGGCGCGCACGCGCCCCTCGTCGTTTTCGGTGCTATTTTCAGGATCTGCGTCTTGGCCGTGGTCGGGCGAGTGCTCGGACGGCCGACATTTTTATCCGCGGCCTGCCGCTTATTTTGCTCGGCTCTAGCTGGGAAAACTAGCGCTTCGCTTCCTGCCCGCGTCGCCGAGCGCCTCGCGCGGCTCTCCCCTACCCGCCTGCGGTTCGCCAGACCGCCGATAAAAAGACTGCCGAACGACTCGGCTAGCTTTAAATAGCCTGCCGATTAAGGCTCGACGTGTCGATGATAAGCCTGGCCACATTGATCGATAGGAGCGCGGCGAGGCGAGGTGCCCGCCAACGACGCAACACCGTTCTCGCCCATCCCGTGCGAAACTGCTGTTGACGCGCAATTTCGCTCCTCCCGCAACCCGACACGTCCTCGTCATGGCCATCGTCCTCGTCCTCGTCCGCGTCGTCGTCGTCCGCGTCGTCCTCCTCTTCGTTTCCCTGTACATCGCGAGCCTCGCTTTCGCAATATTCGTGGGGGAGGTCCTGCGCGCCGTTAATGGCGCAGTCGTCCGAGGCCGTGCGGAATTCGCAAAGATTTCACGTCTGCACAAAAGGGTTCTCCCGCTCGCGCTCCCCCCGTGTTCTCAATGTTACGCGTTGCGACAGCGATGACGTTGGGCAATCGGTGCGTCGCGTGACACGCCAGAGAAATCACTTCTCCATATTGACGGCTCTCGTTCTTTCAGGCCACCCCCCCTCCCCCTCGCAGCTCCATCTGCCTCTCTCTCGCTCTCTCTCGCGCTCTCGAGCGCACACACACAGACGCTATCTCCGTCTCCGTCGCGGCTTGGCCTCGCGCATTATCTCGACATTCTTAAACGTGAATCGTGGACGCGGCGATTGTCGGCGGTGATATCGCCAGCGGCCGTATTTTTATCGCTGATCTCACCGAGATAATTCGTCATTTAGCTTGTTGTCCGAATCACTTGCCGCGCCCTTGCAAAATTGCTGATAAACGTGGCTGGGGCGGTTGAAGGGGGTGGTGGTGGTGGAGGAGGTCCATATTAGGGTGGTATGGGCCGGATGGGTTTGCGCGCGGGCCGATAGGTGTGTGGGTTTTCGAAGCGCGGCATCGCTCATCACGAGTCAAGTAATATTCGCGAGGCGAAAGAGCAGCCAACGTAGAGCCACAATTCTCCTCGCCTCGGATCCACGTCGCGGCGACTCTCGCGATCGATAAAGAAACCTCGATTCTGCGTCCGTAACGCGAGCTGATGCCCCGTCGTCGATACTCGCTATTCCTCGAGTTTCTTCCTCCGATAACGCAATCGGGCCAGGGCGGGAGGGTGGGAGTCTCGTTCCGTGGCCTCCTTATCGCAAAGATGATTCGGCGTCCGATATTCAACACCCCGCGAGCGGTCGGGCGCCTACGTCACTCTTCCCGGCCGCTTACCTTATTTCTGCTCCTTTTAATGCGCTGGCGGCCCCGCGATTCTCACGAGAAACTCCACGGAAGAGGATCGCAAGCCGCAAACATCCGGCAGAGTCCGGATCGGATGCTGCTGCGGTTCGGCTTTACTCTTCTCTTTGGAATTTCCCCACTCGTAGGTAGGATTCCGAATAGAGCACGCGACCACGCACGTCAACGCCTTCCCCTATTTTCACATATACGCATCCCTGTATACATCTATATCCGCATCTATATATATCCGCATATATATAAATAAATAAATAAATATTTTGGTCATTCGGGTTCTTCTTGTTTTTTGTTTTTATTTTGCCATTACCATGAAGCGAGAATACAGGTTTTTAAGGCGCACGTGGTGTCCGATGATGCCGAGATTGTATTGTGACACGTTGTTTCTCGCGTCCATGTTCCTGCCGACAGCAATTAAGCAATTTGGTCGCTCCGCGCACAACCAAATACGTTATTGCAGCGCTATACGCCGCGTGATATAATTATTCAGATAATTACACCAGGCCAAAGGATTAACCGCCAATTATTCTGCTTCTGTTTACAGTGACTGCAGAGACTGGACCTGATCAGCGCGACGGCGGCAACGAGAGTCAAACGGATGTTGCATCATCACCACTGGTAAGTGTCAAGCGTGCGTCATTTACCTTGAAAATCTGCGCGACAATAAATACCCACGTGAGAATCCGCGCGCGTGTACGTTTGTTTTCCTTCTTGAAAACGCAACGCTCCGCCAGATAAGACGACAATTTTTTTTATATTGTTCCATCTTCTCTAATGAAATCACATGACGAGATAACTCATCGGCAAGAGAACTATAGCGGATGAAAGAATGCCGAGTCAAGATCGCTGATTATATTTTGCTTCCTTTTTAAGCATATTGTATTTACCTCGAAAATTCACGCGTTACATTTACGTAACGCACACTCTAGCGCAAAGCGAATCAGTATTACTCGAGGTTCCATTCGCTATTATATTAACGTACTTTGGCCGCTTTTTATCATCGCTGCTTTGAGCGAATCCTTGAATAGGCGTTGTACGAGACGTTTACCTAGCGATACTTTTGGCCTTTTGCACGTAGTAACTACGTGTGCATGAGCTTTACCGTGGCTATTTACCAAGCGGGGGCTGGGCTCTGCCGTAGGTAAGGCCGAGCGTGTCTCGTTATTGGGGCGCATTGCCCTGAAATGGCCTTCCAATATTCTCTCTAGCCCCACAAAGCTTACCTGTAGGGCTCTAGTGAGAGAGTGAGAGAGGTAAATGCGAGGCAACCAGACCCAATTACATTATTACTCTCTCTCTCTCTCTCTCTTCTCTCTCTCTCTCTCTCTTCTCTCTCTCTTCTCTCTCTTCTCTCTCTCTTCTCTCTCTCTCTCTCTCACTCTCTCTCTCTCTCCCTTGCTCGCGTCTCACGCATGGCATGGTCCTTTTTGAATTCAAGGTTGAGCAGCCGGAAGGTACCCACCCGTGCCCGGCCTGTCCGCTCGTGCTCGCGAGCTCGCGCGACCTGACGACTCACCTACGAGGCCACAACTCACCCCGCAGCATCAGCGACTGCAGCGGCGAGGAGGTCGACTACGCCTGCGGCGTCTGCCACAAGGTACTGAGCTCCGCCAGCTCCCTCGACCGCCACGTCCTCGTGCACTCGGGCGAGAGGCCGTTCAAGTGCAAATACTGCGACATGGCCTTCACGACCAACGGCAACATGAACAGGCACCTGCGCACGGCCCACAGGACGGTCTCGCCCTCGCACAGCTGCACCGACTCCGAGGGCAGCTGCGACTCGGAGCGGCCGCTCAAGCGCCGCCTCATCCAGGAGGAGTACAACAATAACGAGGTAGCCAAGCGCAACTCCCCGGAACTGGTGGCCGAGCACGGCAAGCGCAAGTGCCCGGATTACGCGGAGGAGCTCGAGGGCCACCGCCGGCACAAGATCCTCCTGGGCAGCGGCCGGGCGGATTTGCGCCCCGGCTACCCGGACGCCGCCCAGAGCGCCTACAGCTGCGCCGTCTGCGGCCGACAGGACTTCGCGACGAGCGCCCTCCTCGAGGCCCACCTCGAGCGCAGCCACCCGGACATACCGGCCAAGTGCGACAGCTGCAACATCTCGTTCAAGAACCACCGAGCGCTGAATCTCCATCGGTTCATGATCCACTTTAGCGAGCACGGGGCCACGGCCGTGAGCCGCAACCTCCGCAACTCGGTCGTCGGCTTCAACGACCTCACCTTCGTCGACTTCTCCTCGGACAAGTTCCCCGCGATCGCCCGGGCCGTCTGCGAGCAGTCCCTTCACCGGCCCGTCTCGGGCGAGACCCCGCGGTACCAGTGCTCCAAGTGCCTGCGCGCCTTCCCCTGCCGCTCGGCCCTCGACGCCCACGAGACGGAGTGCGGACTGCTGCACCACGACGCGGCCGATCGCCGGATGCACGACGAGCAGTCGACGAGGGACGACTTCTTCGCGGGCCTCGATCTCCAGAACAAGGCGGCCCTAGCCGAGGCCAAGGAGGGCAAGGACCTCGCCGACATACAGAGCATCATATCCGTCACCTCGGGCCCCATCCTCCAGAGCTTCTCGCGCTCGGACACGAGCACGCCCGACAACTGCAAGATCAAGCAGAGCCTCGGCTCCTCGGGCTCCTCCGGCACACCCTCCTCCGAGTACCACGAGGAGGAGGCCCAGGACGCGTTCGCCGCCGAGTTCAGAAAGATGAAGCTCAAGGGCGAGTTCCCCTGCAGGCTCTGCACCGCCGTCTTTCCCAACCTACGCGCCCTCAAGGGCCACAATCGCGCCCACATGGGCGTAGGACCGGGCATGCCCTATCCCTGCAACATGTGCCCCTACAGCAGCACCGACAAGGCCACCCTCGTCAGGCACCTGAGGTCCCACAACGGCGACAGGCCCTACGAGTGCTCCCTCTGCAACTACGCCTTCACGACCAAAGCCAACTGCGAAAGGCACGTGCGCAACCGCCACGGCAAGCTCTCGCGCGAGGAAATCAAGAGCGTCCTCATCTACCATCCGAGCGAGGACTCGACCAACGACAGCAGCCTCGAGAGAGGCTCGCCCCGCGGACTGGCCAGGGACGACATACGCAAGACCCTCGTCTACTCGAACGAGCGCGACGAGCCGCTTCTCCAGCAACAGCAGCAACACCATCACCACCACCATCATCATCACCAGCAGCAGCAGCAGCAGCAGCAACAGCAGCAGCAGCAACAACTGCATTACCCCGGCGAGATAAGGATCAAGGACGAGACGAAACTACGTCAGCCGGGTTTGGTCGGTTTGGCCGGCCTCCACCACACGGTCGACGTTGGCCATTACGACAAGAGCGAAGTGTTCTCACGGCCGTCGGCCATGCAGCAACCGCTCGAGCTCACCTACAGGAGCGACGAGCTCGACAAGTCACGGGGGACGTCTCTCAAAAACCTGGAGGACGACCTAGATTCTAGGTCCTCGGACGGTAGCGTGTCTCTAGTCAGCGAAACCAAAGCGGACGCACACCAAAGAATCCAAGCCAGCCCAATGGACCTCAAAAAGTCCAACGGCCACGATACATTGGCCATGGATGCCGTCGAGGACGACGCGCCCCTCGACCTCTCCATGGACGTTCTCGATTTGAGCAAGAAGGCTACGGCTGCGGCTGTGGCCGCCGCCGCAACTGCCGTAGCCGCGGCCATGCAGGACAACGAGGTGGGCGCCGCCGGGGACATTAACGGCAACGCCGAGGACCTCACCGGCAACCACAAGGACCTCTACAACACGACCAATCAGCTCCTGCTTACCCAGGCGCTGCTCAAGGCCGGCCAAGTGGGCGCCCAGCCTTCATCCCTCGAGACCTTCTACGCGAACGCCCACATGATTTACCGGAACTTTGGCACGTTCTCGGGCGTCGGGGCTGGCATCCTCCAGCCCTACCTATTCAACCCGCACCTCTTCAGCCAGGACTTTGCCATGAAGGAGAGGCTGCAGAAGGAGCTCGTCCGTGGCCTCCAAACGAGCGGCGGCAGCCTCGTGGAGCCGCCGCCCCCGGGCTACGCGGCGGCCTTCCCCCCGGCCCGCAACCCACCGCCCCCAACTCACAGCGTCAACGAGGCGAGCGAGTACCCGGCCATGCTGCCCGCCAAGCTCCTGGGCAAGAGTGGCGTGTCGCCGCGCGAGAAGCTCGAGGCCCCGCCGTCCGCCAACTCCGTCAAGATGGTCATTAAGAACGGGGTGCTGATGCCGAAGCAGAAGCAGCGCCGCTACAGGACCGAGCGCCCCTTCACCTGCGAGCACTGCTCCGCCCGCTTCACCCTGCGCAGCAACATGGAGCGGCACATAAAGCAGCAGCACCCGCAGCACTGGAGCCAGCGGCCCCGGGGCGGCCACTCGACCCGGGGACGGCCCCCGACCAATCCCCCCACGCTGCTGCAGAACCTCGGCCACTCGTCCTCCCAGCAACAGCAACAGCAGCAACAGCAACAGCAGCAGCAGCAGCAGCATCAGCACCACCAGGTCGGCCAGCCTTACTCGAATCTGCTGCCAAAGCTCGGCCAGTCCTCGGCGGCAGACTACGGGAAGCACGCGATCTCCGACCAGGTCAAGTACGCGATTCTCGCCCAGCAGCTCAAGGGCAGCAAGCACGAGGACAACGACACGGACGAGGAGCTGATAATCGACGAGGAGTCGGCCGGCGCGGAGAAGGAGGCCGCCGCCAAGGAGCCCTCGGAGCGCACCCTAAGCCTCCTGCGGGGCAAACTCGAGGCCAACATCGAGTGCAAGGGGGCCGAGGAGCGGGGCGTTAAGGAGGCGAGGGGCGCGGGCGAGCACAAGGTCCAGATTAAGGAGGAGGCCGGGGGCCGGGAGGAGTCGTCGCAGGGCGGCGGGGGGGCGTACCGCGAGTCCCTTAAGGCGAGCGAGTCAGCGGGCTCGGAGAGCGAGGAGGGGTCGAGCGAGGTGCGCGGAGCAGCGGGGCCAAAGTCCGAGGGGAAGGTCGAGGTGAAGACGGAGCAGAACGAGAGCGAGGACCTGGCGAGCGTGTCCGAGATCCTGGACAATGCCTCGCAGCATTACCAGCAGTTCCAGTCGCAGTACATGAGCGACGAGGAGGGCTTGGTCGCCTCGACGAGCGACTGCAATCAGTCGGGCAGCGACGAGAAGTCCGACTCGATCAATTCCGGCAATTCCGGAAACTCCTCCGCCTCGAAGAAGAAGAAGAAAATGAAGAAGAAGAAGAAGAAGAAGAAGTCCGCGTACTCGATGGCCCCCAATCGGGTCATATGCCCGTACTGCGAGCGGCCCTTCCCCTGGACGTCCTCGCTCAGGCGGCACATCCTCACGCACACCGGGCAGAAGCCCTACCAGTGCATGCACTGCTCCCTCCTCTTCACCACGAAATCGAACTGCGACCGCCACCTGCTGCGCAAGCACAAGGCCAACGCCAGCAAGATACGCCGGGCGCGCAGCACCTCGTCGCCCGAGGCCCAGGAGGCCCCGGGTGGCAACAATAACGGCCAGTTCTCCATGAGGAACGTGCCCGAGCGGCCCTACAAGTGCAATCAGTGCCCGAGCTCGACCTTCTCCACCCTCGGCAACCTCAAGAAGCACAGGTCGACGAAGCACGCGCGCAACGCCAAGTCGCGGCCCGACTCGCCCTCGAGCGAGGCCCACAACAGCCCGGACCAGAGCCCGAGCGAGTGCACCCAGGAGTGCCACCAGACCGAGTGCACCCAGGAGTCGCCCCGGGATTACGGGCAGGAGGCATGCCACAAGCAGCTGAGCAACGACCAAAGCGGTTACGAGAGCCAGTCCTCGGGCGACTCGGAGAACCTCGAGGGTGGCGCCACCGCGGCCACGAGCGGCGCCCCCACCAAGCCCTCGGCCCCGGCCACCGCCAACCCCGGCGCACCTCCCCCGGCGACGAGCGAGGCCTCGCGCTCGAGGCGCGCCTCACCAAGGTCGTCGCCCGGCCCGACCGCCGAGGCGCCCTTCAAGTGCCACCTCTGCGACAG
>JAPYYT010004284.1:0-11521 GCA_030522565.1 Ceratosolen corneri | reverse complement strand
GGAGCCGGGGCAATGATAATTCAAGGGTGGGGGGTGGAGGGGGGGAGAGCGCGCCGCTCTGAGGCGAGGGGCCGAAATAAATGTTAAGGAGTCTCGGCAGCGTAGCTCCAGCGTTTTTTACGATTTTATTATGCGTTATTTGTATTAAATGGTTTCTCATCGGCAATAACAGTTCTGCCGCCGCCGCCGCCGCCGCCTCCACCGCCGCGTATATAACGCTTCCTTAAAGTCGAGCCGGCTGAGCTTTCGTTTTATTACACTTTTAGAGCTCGAGCTTTCGGAATGGAAAATCGTCCGGGCCAAGTAAGAACAGAGGGGAAGTTTAAAAATTGAGTTGTACGAAAAGCCGATCCGAATACGAATTAACTCGCGCACACACACACACACACTCGGCCCCCGTTTCCCACGTATAATTACGGGAGTTAATGAGTTTCTTAATATAGCCGCTCGACTTATTAAAGAAGTGATTGAGTCTCACTCGATAGATTCGTTAAGCCAGGGGGACGTGAAGCAAAGAGTTCACGGAAGCGAGTCATTCGTTAAGTACTTTATACACATCGTTCGAAAGCTCCGAATAACTCGTCGAGTATTACCTGCTGCCACTGCACATTGGCCGGGGGGGGGGGATGAGGAGGGATTGGAGGCCGATGTTTTAATGACTGAAACTTTTGCGCTCGACTCTCCAATTGGGCGATACTTGCTCGAGAGTAATAGAATCGGCGAGCGGGAGACTTGTTGTGACACGCGGGAAGCAAATTGGCTTTTGGTTGAGGATGTTGGCCAGGCGTTGGCAAAGGACTTTCTACGGAGGCTCGACGGGATTTCCGCCTCCAGAGAAAGATTGCGGCCGCCACGCAACTTTCCCGGACGCTAAATCGGTGCCCGTAAGCTGTCCCCCCTGGCGGAAAAAATCGCCCCTACGCGATTCCCCCTCGCTCGGGGCAATTAAAGCCACCGATTTCCGCGAATTCTCGATTATAACGAAGCCGTCCGGCCATTAAAGAGGCCGCGCACGCCCACGGAAGCGAGGACAAAAGTCACAAAACTCGCGGCAAACCGGCCTCGCTTTTTCATTGTGATTATAGGATTGTGCGTGGAGGCAGGTTCGAGGCTACAGCTGCGCTTGTGTTTAATCGGCGTCGATGGTCGATGGAGAAGCCAGTGGAGCGGCCGACTGATGGAAGGGGCTGGGGGTGGGCGAATGGTGGCGCGACGATGAGGGAGGGGTTGGGGGGGTTCTTAGATTGCTCCCTCCTCCTCCTCCTCACCCTCTCTCATCCCTTAAATTAGCGTATGTGCGTAGATTAGCCGGGTGGGTGGATAGCTTGTAATTGGTTGGATTATATTCGAGGATCAATAGGAGGCATTAGTATATCGGCTCGCGCTCTACAAGTAGATCACTCATGGATCAGTCCTTTATTTATGAATGTGTTTAGCGCGTAAAAACTCACTGCTACACTTGAGGTTAGTGTGTAGTTGCGCGCACGGATAATCCATTCGGCTAATGTACTAGTTGGGCCAATTTATAAAGTGGTCGAGAGATTACGAGGACTTGGTACGTAAACGTTACCTCTTTACTTAGACGAATTTATTACTCGTAATATGCGTAGATCGTCATTATTCATTATTTATTTAGTATTTTCTGTGCTTGGCTTTGCACGAATAACGCACGAAGGACAGCCGCTGAAATTAATAATATGAAGTCTTGCGTCCAGGTATTTCCATACGTTAAATGCCCATTTAATTTTAATTCCATTCAACAACTTTATTATATATATATGTATATGTATGAATCAATTTTTAAGGACAATATCGGTAGTTTATAATGAATTTCACTTTACGGGAGACGTAAAAATTTATGGATTAATACGAGTATTAATCCATAAATCACCATCACACAATATATTAATGCCTTGAGCTCACTTGGCTCTTCATATCTCGTCAATTTTTATCCTTTGTGTCGTAATTTCTCTCTCCCCCCCCCATTATATTCCAGTAAAAATTGAGGCCTTAAATACAAATAAAATAAAGTAGCCACTATAAATACTTATAAAAATCTTGATCATCAGTTTTACAGTTGTTATAAAGTTTTCGATCAATAGAGCTTATCGATCGGCCGCCGGGGCCTAAAAATAGCCGAGCCGAGCATTATTAAAACATCATTACATCTCACTAAAGAAAAGTAGTTTCAGTATGTCATTATGAGACAATCAACAGTTAGGAAAGTATTATTATAAAATAACGTAATTAAAGAGACTATCGATGGGGTGGGGGGCTGTCGATAAGGAGGCATTCCCGTTGTGAAAAAGCAAGAGGCAGTCGGAGTGGCCGGCAAAAGAGCAAATACCTTGAGAGCTCAATAGGCCGCCGCATTGCATACTCGCGGCGCCGACACAACGAAAAGCAAAAGTCGAAACGAGCCTCGAAATCCCATCTAAGAAGATTATCGTGAGTACGGGGTTTCAACGATGACTGAGCGTTCCTCCTCGGCCCGAGCCTCCATTATAATTTCTCGTACTCGCTCGAAATAAGCAGTCGGATAATTTGACGCGACGACAAATTGATAATCGGAGCGAGATAAATTCATTGATCGATCAAGCCGGCTGAGCGAAAAGAAAACTTAATGCACGAGGCCGCTTACGTGGATTATAAGCGACTAAATGTATTTATCACTCGGGGGGTTAGCTGAGAGCCTATTTGTAATAATAATAATGCAGCTAGGAAGTAACGATTCAAGTGTACAAGTCGGTCCGAATAATGTCTCAACTCCCATCATCAACCCCCACCCCCACAAATTTTGTCGCACTCGGCAATGCAGGGGAGCAGGCTGCGATGGATAAGGAGAGGCGCAATGTGCGCAAATCAAGTCGCTTTCGTCGCGTCGGTGGCTCAATGGTCGTAAAGTTGCCTCGGATCTCGCCTTGTACTACGAGTGTTTAATATTTTTTTATTCGACCAATAAAAACGCGTAGCTTTCCTCGGTCTCTTCTCCTCCTCGAAAATCTTTTATGCCCCGTGGGCTCCTCATTTTTCCTCCTAATAGCGGCGACCAATAAATTTCTGATTCCTACTTAAGAGCACAATTAAGCCCAACGAGCAATTGATAAAATTCAATTGTTATGATCGTCGTAAATGAGGATTGCAATAAAGCTCCCATAAAATAGTTTAACTACTTTATTGACTACGTATAAAATTGGATATAATTTCCCAATGTCCTTTTTTATTATAATAAACTGGACTGGAGTGTGTAAGGCTTTGCTGTTGGAAAGATTTAATTATAGTCGCGAGTGTGTGTGGTTGCGTTGAAAATTTAATGAGGGAAAAAGGCTGAAATACTGTCAATATTTACAAACGAACAAACAATTTTTTACAAAAGAACACATTTTTTGCTTTGTTTAGTTTTGGAAAATTGGCGATGTACGTGTATAATGATAGCAGTTTGCATTTGAGTTTCTAATGCTTGGAAATATCGACGGACAACAAGACATTTCATAAAACTCGGGCATCGCGAGTCAACATACGATATATCGCAATGACACACGTAAGTAATAATTTTGAATTATTGATTCTGCCGAGCAGCCGAGTAAAATATTTAGCCTAATAAAGTATTGACTTAGAGTCTCTGTCTTGGAGTTATTGCGCCATTGTAAAGAGAAAACATTGGCAAAGGTGCGTGAGGTGCCCTCTCTCCGCAACTTCACGCGCAAATTATTCATACGTTTGGTAAATTATCATCATTATAGCAAAGTGTAATGTAAACCATCCTGTGGAAAAGCGCAATTTGCAAAGATAATTTAAATACTAATTATTACGTTCAAATGGAGCATAAAACATATTGTCTCATTATTCGCGGCGTAATCTTAAAAACCAGTTAATTATTTATAATTACGAGCCTCTGATTTATTATACCGCGAGTAAAAATTAATTTAATGCCGGCGGAGCTCTCGGATAATGTTCGGGATTATCAACTTTTACCGTTATATTTAGCTGAAACTTAGACGTCACGTGACAGGAGTCATTAATCCTTACGCACTGTGAGAAAATACGACTTGAAAGCACCTGCAGTCGCCGCATCATGGGATTATTGTTGATGTAGCCAACGAGTGTTGTAACATTACACTGAAACGTAAGCTAATCGCACACGAAATAACACGGCACTGAAAGCTCCGCCATTACTAATGATCAATTTGGCTAATTCTGGTTTAATCGATCCACCCTCCCCGATCGATATTGGTTAGCTAATTTCGGATGAGCGTTATCACGCTAATAGCACACCTCGCTCCCAAATAACTCGTCACTAATTCACCTTCTACCTATCACCAAATTAACACAATTAGAATTTATGTTGCTGAATATTTATGCGACACCACTGGCGATACTTACAGCCAAATAAATCGATTATTCGCAATATATATATTGCAAGTGAGCATTAACCGATCGGCCAATTGCAAGTAATTTAACATTGTGCTTCTTCGAATTCGGCTGCACTTGAAGGGATATATTTATACATAAATCATCATCATAAGCGCATAATATCTCGGGCCGCACTTCCCTCCCACTCGAGAAACATTCTATTCGGCCGGGATTTATTAGAAGACGAGCGTATCCAAAAAATTTTTTCGAACCCGAGAATACCAAGCAAAACAGCCGAGGAGTACTTGCAAAGTTCGGCAAGCAGCGTATGATAATCCACATGCATGGGACATAAACTTATAAGGGCGTGTAGCATTAGGCTGTCCGGTAACTTTTCTTCTCTTTCCCCCATTCGGCTCGACTAAATTTTTGCCATATGTCGCGCGATAAATAAATCACACAACCAAAGCTCCCACCTCCTCCACCTCCACCTCCTCCTCCACCTCCTCCTCCTCCTCCTCCACCTCCTCCTCCACCTCTCCCACGGCAACCATCCGTCTTCCTCGCGCGACGGCATTAACGCGTCCTTTCCCATTCTACGGCCTCTGTTCTTACGCCGTGTCCGCACTCGTCTACTTTATTCCATTTTCTCGTTTTCGCTCTCTTGAAAGCTGGCAGCGCGGCCGCGTATTTCCCGGTGGAATTGACCGGCGCGCACGCAAAACCGGCGGAACGAGAAAATGCCGGGAAGAAAGGGAGCGAGCTCCTGCCTCAGCCAAACAAAGATAGATAGATAGATAGAGAGAGAGATAGAGAGAGAGAGAGAGAGAGAGAGAGAGAGAGAGAGAGAGAGAGAGAGAGAGAGAGAGAGGGAGGGAGGGAAGGTTGGAGAAGCGCGTCGGGTGCGTCACCGCGAGCACATTGAACTTGGTCCCAGTGCTTGACGCACGCATGCGGATAATACACGTCCTTAGCACGCACACGCACGCGCGCGCCCATACGTCGCACGTACCTGGCTGCGCGCTCAAGGCCCACCTAACTCAAGGTACTCGCGCTATCCCTGCCTGCGTTAGTCCATTCTTCTTCTTCTCTCGCTACTCCCCGCCCCACTCCACTTGCCTGTATCTCTCTCACTCTCACTACCTCTCTCACTACCTCCCTCGACCGCCCCCCACCCCCTACACCCCGCTACCAACCTCGTCCGTTCCTCGGCCCTTCGTCGTCATCTGCGGAGCTGCTCGTGTGTTATCACCAAGACTCCTCGGCTTACTCCTCTGGCTGAAATCTTTTGGGAAATCGACCATCTCAGACGTCCCCTGGCCTCTTATTCTCCCAGCAACTTCCCTTTGTATACTCGCTCTACTCATGCCTCGCACACAACCTCGTGCCACGAGGATTATTTGCAATATATAGGCCCGACTTGCTTGACAATGTTTATTTATGACCTCGCTGGCATCAACATTCTTATTTTGCAAAAGACTTATGGCAGTGCGCGATTAAGGAAGCCACTCGTCGATAATCTTGGCGCAGCTTTGCTGCTACCAACGCTCCCCGTCCATCCCATGTCAATCCAGGTCAATCAAGCTTTATTGCTCTATGGCTGAAAAATATTTTCCCGCTTATTAATAAATAGCTGCCTCTTGGCCAAGCCACAACTCTTAGCAACAATACAATTACAACATTCCCTTAACAACAATCTAAATTACAATGTCCGAAATGTTTGATTAAGCCGGTAGAGCAGAACGCGACGTATTTTAATGTAATTCCTTGCTGACGGGCAGCCGCTTGACAAGCAAATGTATTATTATTATTACGCTTGACACGGCAATCGCTGATATTTCGCGGAAATATCACGCGGCCCCTTCCAATAAAAGCCACTATGCTCGATCGGCCGATACACGGCAATCGTCACATTTCTAACGATCCACCTACCAGCTTCATTTCCTTTCGTAATGCGGCCCTTGTAATTAAGACCAACCGATTGATCGAACGGCTTATATTGAGAATTTGGTTTTCTATATTGGAATTTGGAGTGGCGAGTCGCCCCGCCATTATCTAATATCAGTGGGATATCATTAAAAGGGGGTAAAAGAGGGAGGGGGGGCGAGAGACGGCGTTGACCGCAGATATCTGCTAGATATCGATAAGTTGAACATTATTCCGCCTCTATACAAGTCCTTGCTCCGCCATTTCTTTCTCAAAACTTACATCTTTTAATTATTGTATTTAAAAGGGACAATCGCAGATCTTGCTGCTATCATATTCAGTATCGCAGTCCTCGGCGTTTATCTCGCCCCTCGAATTTCCCCACCTCGCATTATCCGCCCGTGGTATCTATCCTTCTTGTTCTCCTCTCCCTCCCTCTCTCTCTCGCGAGCGCGCGCCTTCTTTGCATTTTTTCTCCTCCAGCACGGTCCGGTAGATGGCCATCGAGATGGCGCATGCACATCGTGCACACATGCGAGCGAGCGAGCGAGCGGGACGCGCGCGCGCGCGCGCGCACACACACACACACACACGGCCGCGTTGGCGCGAGTATGTGCACCCGGGAGCAGCCCGCCTTTTCCCTATAATACGCTTTAGCACGTTACGTTCGGGCACGTGAGATTCCACTGCTGTTTGCTCCGTCTTTATCCTCCTTCCTCCCTCGGCTCCCTCGCATTTCTCTCCTTCTTAGCCCCTCTTGGCCTCTCCCGCTCAACTCGCTTATATCTCGCGCAGATACGCACGGGAGATTCGCTTGAACAGATGAACGAAAGGCTTTTACTTTGACTGCGACACTCCCCCAGCCACGCTCTCTTTCGTCGGGAATTTCGATTTATTCGCGACTCCTTTGAGGATATTGTTGCACTGTGTTGCGCAGCAGGCCAAAGGATTTGCCGCTCCGGTTGCGCGTTGCTTGTCACTCCCTCCCGTCGCCTTTCTTCCAATATTTGCAACATTTAAACAAAAGCCGCAGATGTTGGCGGCGATGCGCGACCAACGATCGGCCCTGGCTCCCGGACTTTGCATATTAATTGCTCGCGTCTAATCTGCGAAACAGCCAACCCCTTCCAAAACCCATTAGCCGATATAATTTCATGGAAGAATTCTTAAAGTCCGCCCAGCCTAAATATTCACAAATTTTAAACGCGCTTTATGAGAAGCATGATAAATGGGGCGGGCGGATGTCGTTGGGCTCGGCTAAAGTCATTCTCATAGCGAGCCAAAGTTTTTTGTTGGGGGGTGGGGGGTAAGGGATTTCTTGGTCAGGGGAGCGTGCATAGCGTAAAATCGAAATTAGCAATAATTGCGGAGACTTTTGGCTTTGGCGTGTGCTCTGCTAAATTAGCCGTTAGGTGGGGAATCGTAAGAGACGAGAGCGTCATAAGCCCCAGCCATAAATCATAGTCTGGGGCGCGAATTGAGAAGAAAAAAGAATACAGATGACAAGACAGTGGAAAATGTCAGAAAATCACGGTCGCCATGTATGAAGTGTAGCTCGTATATATCACGAGAAACATCACTCACAGCCTCGACTCGCGCACTTCCCCTCCGCTTCTTCGATCCTTCCCACCCGGGAAAAACACATCCCCCCGCCCAACCCCCCTTTTTTCCTTCTTTCGTTCCTTCTTTCTTCTTCTGTCTTTTTATTAAATTCTCGTGCGGGCAGGCCCGGCAGAAAAATATAATAAGTGTATAAGCTCGTGACGTGGCGCTTTATTGATGATGTGGCCAGTGACAAAAAAAGATTGCGAGCGACGGCCGAGCATCCGCCTGTTCTGGCCAACGAAAAAGTCCTCCCCACGTCCGACGAATCGAGGGCAAATGGGCTCGTAGTGAAACCGGATAAATTATGCCCCCATTTTGCCGCCAAAATAAATTGCAGCCCCGCGTCATTTCACGCGCGTGACGTCGTCAGCCCGTGCCATTGATTTCCGTTTGACGGAGTTGCGATTGACTCGCGGCACTGCTCGCACTAAATAAAGTTTAATCAGCCGAAAATGTGCAACGACATTTTCAGGAGGAGCGCCGAGGGAATTGGCAAGCTGATCCTTTTTATGGAAAACATGCCGCTCGTGAGTGAGCTTACTTCGCCGAAAGGGAATGTCCGTCGTAATGTTCGTGTTATAAAAGTTTATTTGATATCGATTGAAGCAACCACGAGGCATAATAAGGCACAATAAGCTAAACATAAAAGTGGATAATACATTGGGGCGACAATAATAAATTGTTTGTTATATTGGCCGGCTGGGAGAATAAAAACATGCCGATATGATTCTCGACGTCGGTGCTGCTTTATAAGAGTTTGGCCCAACTCGTTTAGCGAATCTAGTACGTCTTACTTATTTCCAAAAGTTCGATCATGAAAATACCAAAATGAAAACTACGCCTCGATCAATCATCGGATCTCTCGAGGAACAGCAATAAAACAGTCATGGATTGTATTTGTAATAAACGTACGTTTCCAGCTCGAGTATTAAAGTCATTTTAATTCACCTTCTTCTTTCTTCAAAATTGCACTCTCTAGAAATACGATCTTTATATGCATATATGTGTGTGTGTGTGTGGGTGTATTTGTAATTTCTTGAGTAAAAGCTTCGAATTAAGTTTCGCAAGATTTTAAATATCACTATTATCTATGCTGGCTCCATTCAAATGCAAATGTACGTTATAAATACACTCGGAAAATTCCATGTAAAACTTATTCGTTAATTAATGTTAATTATAATGGTGTGGGAATTGAAATAATAATTCTATTGGAGAGAATATTATCGTTTCAAATTCTTTTAAAATAAAGTCACATTTAAACATATTTCCTTTTTGAAATTAAAACCTTTTTTCAACATTTATGCCATTAAACGTAATAGTGCTTTATATGTGTAATATATATATTTTACATATATTTTCCTATTTAATTAATAATCCAATAAATTCTGTTTCTTTTCTTTCCTGAGAATCGAAAGTTATGGACGATTGTGAAACATTTGAAGATTTAATGCTACATACAACGTTCACAGCTCGCAAGAGAAAATTGAGTCAAAGCTTCGACTCTCTTTATTACATTTGACTTGAAGCTGCGAGTGCAATTCTATTTATTGACCGAGTACTTAACTCACCAACACCTTAACCCTTTAACGCGTGCGGGCAAACACCCACATGCCCACATCCACTCATGAATATTTCCATTATACGCCTATCATTACTGTAAATAAACGTAATTAATTTTTTTACGTTTAATGGAGTTTTTTTTTTTTTCATCTTTCTTTCTCAATTTAAAGTCAATTCGCTAACGATAATGTTTTGTTGCTTTTTTTCTTTTGCTTTGTCCCTTCGCTTTTTTACAATCACCGAGCTACGAAATATCTTCTTACCAAATAACATACTAAATGCAGAAAAAAGTGATTAATACTTCATTATTAACGATTGGTCGTCGATAAGCTGGTACGATGTGAAATTTCATGGTTTTATCGATATTTTTGTCGTAGCGGCTCGAGCTACGTGTCACATTAAAAACATTTCACCTGGATTGTTCGTAAATGGGACTTTGACCGTACCTTTGACCCCCGATGAAACATTGATGGAGGCAAAAGATTTGAGGAGTTTTGAAGCAATCTGTATCTTCAGTTGACTGCCAGTCGACTCCATTGCTCAGTTTGCCGGCCCTTCGATAAGACACTTTTCCTCATATATATTGTTGTGCAATTCTTTCCTGGGGACGTCCGCTATTCTTGATTACAAATATTTATAGAGCGCCATATAAGAATCCAATGCCTTTCCCATTTCTCGGTAATATATAAAATACATTATCAGTGGATCGGTAATAAGGCGATTACAAAAAGGGGAGTCGGGTTAATCAATCGTACCCTCATAATTGAATCGGCCAAATTGATGAAACTTTTAATTAGATTCTTTTCTTCGGCTCTCTATCTTATTCCCTTGCATTATCAATAATTGCATAGTACGAATTTCAATACGCTTATACCGAGAATAACGATAATGATAACGATAATGATAACGATAATGATAATGATGGTGGTGGTGGTGGTGGGCAGTGTAGATTCAAAGACGAAAACTTTTTTAAAATAAATTCTTTGAAATTGCGTGTTTGTTGAGTATATTCGAATATTTCAACAATGCAAAGATAATTTGCTAATTTCATTTGCATACGAGAATTTAGTTCAACTACACATGCAAGCCTACAATAATATGACTTTAATTATCATATTAAATAGGAAATATAGCCAGTCCCGTATAATAGCATTTATTTAGCAATTTTGACAAAAGTAATTGTCATAAATATGATCCTCATAATACAATGAACCCATGTGTCAGCAGGGCACATCCAGCGTATTATAGATTATATGTATATTATGTTCCGCCGTCACATAATTTGATATATTTCCCCGAGATTTTAAAGTATAATATTTTATGCAACAGTAATATTTACCTTTTAAATCTTAATGGCCACGTTATTAACGATTTATCATCTAAATAATAACAGAGCAGCATTATATTATTTTAATGCCGCGATAAAAACTCCATCGCAAAGTCGCATAATTAAAAGGCTTATTATTATTATTACTTTTTTTTTTTCATCTTCGTCTAATGTGAGAGACATTCTGGGGAGGCGGGTGCGCCAAACATTCTGGCCGTGAATTCCAGGCTTTCGCATCGATGCGAAAAGGCAACCTGTTTGGCCGTCAACAGTCCTACATTTGAAATTTTCCAACAAACAACACTTAATCGCTCATAATTAAAGCAGTGACAATGCAATCGAATGGCATATCTCCGCCGATAAAAGCGTACACGACTCCTACTCGGCGACGACCAAAACAAAAACAACAACAACAACAAAAAGGATCTAAGGACATATATACCTGCAGCTTTCGTACAACAAGTCGGCTGAAACAAAACCAGGATTTATAACGCCTACTATTTTTACTTTCCTACATATACAATGTTCGACAAGCGAGCCGAGAGATAGAGAGAGAGCGGCAAAGAAGTATGCCAGCGAAATAATAAAATGCAGCAGCACGTATAAGGGGGGGGGTCTTATGACACATGGAGTCCGCTCCTTTCGATAGCATTTGAATAAATGGACTCTCTTTCCAACTTCTTTATATCTCGAATGGACCTTTGCCGGGGTGGGGTGGGATGAGGTGGGGTGGAGATGTCCCTCCCGGAC
>JAPYYT010004283.1:0-12404 GCA_030522565.1 Ceratosolen corneri | reverse complement strand
GTTCGACAGCCGAGCGCAGTAAGCAGATAAGCTGCCGCGCGCAACGTCTTGGCGCATGGGGCATGCACATTTGCAGCGCAGCCCCTTCCCCACCATCTTGGCTTTACACCCGCACCCCTTTCTCAAGGAATTAAAATTCTATGCTCATCAATCTCACTAGAGTAGGAAAATTAGTTGCCCCCCCCCCCCCACGACCCAATAATTGGAAACCCTCGGCGGGATAGCTTGTCCTGTGACTATAAAGTGAGGCCGCAAGCACCCCGAGGGCAAGATTCTCTCAAGGTCTCAAGTGCAGTACACAAGAAGCAGCTTATCCCCGACTCAGAGCTCGCTACGCCAACGCCCGCGACTGAACCAATCCCATCCTGGACGGAGCTCCCAGGAAGTGAGCGCAGCTGGAACAGTGCATCAAGAGGCTAGTACCAACCATCACGTCTCCCCTCGTCTTACAATGAATACTCCATTCGGATTGAACACCTTTTGAAGTAACGAAGATTCGTAATCTTACTCGGCTGTGTTGCCGATCGAGACCTCCTCGGCCCATAAAGCCGATCAAGTAGTAAGACCACGTCGCGATTCGTCTAATCGTAATTCAACGTACGACGGGACACTTCGCCGTCATTCTCAAACCTCGATTATCTTGTTAAATTGTACGCCAATTACGCGTTATTAAATTCACGCGTAACCAGTGCGGCAGTGCGGGAAGTCGATCGTAAAAGCGTAAAGAAAGAACGTAGATTCCATGTATAAACCCCTCCGCGCCTCGTGTATTATGTAAGTGCGGCATAGAACCAATTCTTGTAACGACAATAGTATAATTTACTTTGTAATCAAGTGCGACTTCTTCAAGTTTTTTTTGTTCAATAAATCTAAGTGTTAAACGGCATTAAAACCGCCTATTTTGTTTACGATTCCTTTTACCCTGATATCTCGACCCTACCACTATCTGTTTCTCCCTCACACATTCATGGGGAGAATTCATACACTCGGGTCCACGCCCATTCCTTTTTTATTCGAGCCGGACGCCGAACAGTTACGTTATTTTAATAAATAGTATATTCGATTCCATTAAATTTAAAATTATTAAAATTATAATATAAAATAAAAGATAAAATATTCAAATTAAATTTGACTAACGAAAAAATAAAAATATTATTGACTTTATTTAAATGAAATATAAAAATTAAATAAATCAAATTAGTGAATATATTAAAATACATAATTTTCATTTTTGTTATTCAATAAATAGAAGAAAAATATATTTGTAAAAATACGTGTTCAAATATATTGAGGTATCCTCTACCTAGTTATTGTAGTGTTGTTCGTAACAAACCTTACATTGAATATTGTACATTTTATTTTTATTATTTGGATTACCATTGATCATTTGTGGTGGTGCTTGATAATTTACTATTTTCTTTATTAATGTTTGAACTTACACATCTTTTTATTCGTATGATTTAAACTTCTTAATGTTCTTAATCATGACATTAAAAAATCTTGCTCTTGTAAAAAATGATCGTAAATGTTTTGCCTATTGATAATTTCCATTGTTCTCTTCATTTCCCTAAGACAGTGATTATCAGTGCAACCATTTAGCAATAAGACTGTTTGGGATTTTTCCCGTGTGTGTTTTCTCTCCCAGATTTAATCAGGAGAGACAGATAGTGAAAGGAGAAGTGATACAAACGGGTGTCCTTCACTAAGCAGATCTTGTTGTTAAAAACTAAAATGAGGTTTAGTAAATGTTCGAGAATCATGCAGTTTCTTGACTCCCGATACTACCTCTTTGTTTTGTAAATTCTTATCATACATTCAATACGTTTATGACTCCCGGATGTGTCCCAAGATTTTTCGAATATTCTTTAAATATACATGGAATATATTTTCGTTCCTTTTTATGACCATTTAACGAGCATGTTTACTCAGACTGTACCTCAAAATTACTTTGAAATAGTAAATATGACCATCACGTGTCTTGCAATACGAGTAGTGAGTCGAGATCTGATCCTGTTATTCTTAATGTTCGCTTATGGTTGTGTCGGATGTCAATAAATGTGAATTGTTTAGAAAGAACATGGATTTGCAGGTTAGTAGATATATGACCGAATTTGAATCGTGCCTTCAAGATAACACAGATTTCTATATGACTGCTGGCTTGAATATAAGTTACGATAAGAACAGGGAACAAACTAAGTTTAACCAGTCTGATCGCTATATTTTAATGTAACTACCTATGCCATTTTCCCGCATATTATATTTACATTTTCCATTCGAAAGGCGTGATCATTCTAAGAAAGAGAAGGTCATGATTTTAAATACAGTCACAAGAGATTTGTTGACAGAATCTCGAACAAAGACAATCATTCATTCATCTCACTAGGCTATTCCCAGGTTCCTCCCTTCATCAATTGAATACGCCAATCATAAAAAAATACTGACAAAAATCCGATCTTCACGTTTTCGCACTCACAAGAAAATAAGATGGTTGTTCAGGCGCGAACCCGAGTGTGAATTCTCCCCAGTGGTGGTGTGAGGGAGAAGCAGATAGTGGAAGGGTTGAGATAGCAGGATTAAGAAATTGTAGGCGAAATAGGCATTTGTAACGCCAATCCAAAGTTGTCTTTATTGATCTAATAACAATAATAGTAACCGAATTCAAGTCTTGATATGATTCATAATAATATTGTCTATATAATAATGTGAAGAGCTGCATCTTCACAAGACGCGAAGCGCGTATTGTTTATGCAGTGTGGTTGCCGCGCTCACACGTTACACGTAGTTTTATGTTATAATATCGTCCTGCACTTTCACACTTACTCGGGACTTGGTTTATTATCTTTAATGGTGCGTGAGTTGAACTGTATATGTATTGTCCGAAATAGAATAACGGCGATCGTCCAGCAATAATTATGAATTACGCGTAGACGAAGCGCCGCGTGGACTTGTATGGGTTTTTGGCCACCGGGCTCCGTACTACATGGATTTGCGCGTCGATGTGCCGTCGCGTGATAATCAAGTTTATGGGAAATGCTTTCCGAGATATGTCGTACTGGGCTCAATCGTACATGTAGCGCGCAAGGACGTGAAACCGCGTTGCTACTTGCCTCTTTTGCGTGGTTCTCTTCTGCGCTTCACCTGGGAGCTCCGTCCAGTGTAGGGAGGAGTCATCCGCGGGCTAAGTAGATGCTCACCGTCCGGGCGAAGCTTCTTGTAGTACGAATCAAGACGATGGCTAAGAAACTGCACGTATATAAGACCACTTGTTGCACTGGAGACCTGTCCGAGTGGTAGCGGAAAACGTTGCAGTTGGAGAAAAACTTCTGCCTCGACGCGATTGCGATCTTATTTTATAGCCGAAGAGCTAGCTAGGCCGCCGAGGATTAATGGTGGGGGGTCTCACGAATTTCCCTACGTTGATAAGATGAAAGAACAAAGAAGGTCCTCTCATTTAGGCAAGGGGAAGAGGGGTGGGGGTGAAGACCTAGACGACGGAGGCAGGGGGCTGTCTTGTCATGCGCGTTGCACGTCAAAAGCGCGCCCCGCTTTTACTGGAAACACTGGGTTTGTAAATAAAGTGTGGCAATCATGATATATGAGACTTGCCACGCGCGGTTCTAATAAAAGGACTTCTAAATAATATTCATAAGATGTTGACCGAATATTCTAGGAGAGATCACATTCAAAAGTAAAATAGGTCTTATTTAGTGACTACCCGAGATTCTGTTGGAATCGCGAACAATAGTGTTTACCCTTTGGGAAGTCGGGGCGAGTTTAATAAAAATAGACTGCGCGAGCAGCAGAGCAAGTTTCTTGTAATTTCTTCCGAATTATTTCGGCTCAATCAGTTTCTTCCAAGTTACTTCCAGTCACTGAAATATGTTTGTTACTTCGACTTATCAAAGGTTTTTCGTTGTACTGTTTGGCAAATATAAGAAGACATTTCGCATTCACCAGTGGGGCCTATTAGATGGCATCCGAAAATTGAATCTTGATCTACGGGCATTAATTGAGAGTGTCCTATAATGTTGGGTCTTATTATTTATCTGTTGCTAATAATAATAGTATTACTATGTTATTGGCATTATTAATGGTTGTACCTTTTAGTCATAAAGAATTCACTTCCTCCATTTTATCTGATACTGTTCGAGACTCCGCTTTATATCGGAGAACTCTCTTTTAACTTTTCCACGATTGAAAGTATTTATTTAGTATGTATACATTAGGATCCATAAAACTTGTAAATAGTAATTCAATTGAATGTCATTGTAAACACTTGTCAACTAGGTACCCTATCTCTTTTTTCTTCTAATTCCTACCTTAATTATTTAAACTCTTCATATTTAAATCTACCAATCAAAATTAATAGACCACTATAAAACTTCTAACTGACTTTTTCCTTTCTTAAGAAAAACGACGAAGTGACCGGGTACATAAATGCGGAACACTTCAAATCTTACATTATTAATATCATTATTGTACTTGGTTCTTTTATAATTCTATAATATTAAACGAGACAAGGCTGCGGTTCACACTATAATTCTCTTAAAATAAGTAAAAGGGAACATTTATCGTGTTTCTTGACGCTCATTGAGCAACGGAAAGTATAATAATATTCTATGTGCGTTTAGACACATTTATTTTCAATATCACTCATTTAAGAAGCGCGCAATCACTAGAAGTATATATCTCACAAAGTATCTCTTCTCATCAAGCAGTCGACAATTAATAACTAATATATATAGAATTATTTAGATTTATTAACATCCCACTCACTAAAAAGCAAGAAGATCAAAGATATATATTTATTTATAATTTTCTTAATTAAAAGCACAACTTATTCACTATAGCCACATACATTAGGCCTACAAATCCTTAATTAATTACGATTTTGTCAGACGTAACTTAACTACTTACTAATACAATTTTAATAATAATATCCTACATTTATTCCTTTTTTGCTTCATTAAATAAATATCTATAATTTCTATTAATTTCAAATTCTAATTCTCAAGTTATAACCCCATTGTTTTCAATCCTTACACTCTCATATCTATATATTATACAACTTTAATAAATAAACAACTGTTGAATTACATTAAATACAGTTTGAAGACTCTTTGCCTCTCCTCACTCACATTAAGGAGGAAAATTAAATACTGGTAATAAAACTGAACAGATACTTTATTATCATAATGTAGTAAAGTATGATCTCGTCCTTGACATTTATTACAATTTTTCTTTAACTTACATGTGTTTCAGAAATGATGAAAAATCTAAACACAAATGATGAGATTTTACTAGTTCATATCTTTCTTCTATTGACATTCTAGTTTCCAGTCTATAGCACTCTTTTATTCTCTGTTTTTACACTGCACCCTTATATTCGTAAACACTAATGATCATAGTACATGGCACTGACGAGACGGTTGATTTATTATACGGATTTAATGCCAATAAATGAATATATAAGGTATAAATAATAAAGTAGATGTATATAATTAATATTTGTTTTACAAACTGTAACTCAGAATCTTCAATAGAAATTAATGAACAAGAATAGAAAATATATTTGACTTTGAAATTTGTATTTGTTTACGTTACTATAAATATAAAATTATATTTAAAGTCGTCAATTTTTAGTTAATAGAAATATCCGTAACATATAATAGTAAAGTCGTTACTCATTAAAAAAAAGAAAAAATTAAAACTTATTAAAATTTTAATGTAATGTTTAGTATTTGTTCGGAATAATTCCCAAGTGTTGCCTTACGGTCATGTTCCGATCAATGTTTACAGATAATCCCCAAATATCATCTTACGGTCACGTTCTGATCAATGATTACTACCTTCGCCTAGGTCAACAATTTCGAGTGTCACTATTTTTTGTCGCGAAGCTTATTACAAACAAAAATAAAATCAACATCACTATAAAGATTCTAAAACCACGGAGAGCAGAGACTATTCCCCGTGGTTTACTCGCGCCTTCTCACAAATTATTAAGCAAGCTTTGTACTTTATATATTATATACAACAGTGACTATCAGTGCAGCCTTTTAACAGAAAGAGAATCACTTATTCTTCTCACTAGGCCCTGCCCAGGGTACCTTTTTATGAATTCAGTACAGAAATCATAGGAAAATTCTGAGCACCACTCTCAGAATCTGGACATCAAGGACACCCCCAGAAAGACGAGGTGGCATTAATAAAAATATACTGTTCTTTCTACAATTTTAAAGACATACAATGTTTCTCTCCAGTTTCTCGAATCTTCCAGAAGGACAGCAGTGAGTTTAAGTTCGTCAACAGACCGGTAATCAATTACATCGCTCATACGGCTTATATGAATACGCTTCATTGCTTAAGACAGTAGGATATCATGAACCGCTACGAGTTGCGGCTTGCAAGAATGGACACACTATCAAGCAGCCAAAAAGTTCTTTCCTCCATTTATAAATGTACGCGACGTCAATAGCGGAGCAACGACGTTCACTTTATTACTAACCGTTGCATCAACTACCTCGCTGAAACAATATCTTACGTTTAACTTACAACTATGATCGCCACAGCGAGTACTTCGCCGAAACAACAGGAAAATAGTTCATTCTTTATCAATTCAACAAGTTAAAATTTTCTCGTTAAAACCCAAATATTCAATTTTTAATTAATATCAAGACGTTTCAATTACATATTATCAAGAAAGCATAATTAAATATCTAATCTACATAAATGCAATTAAAATTCCATATTATATTCAGAATATTATTTTCAACAAATGCTCTTACAATTACATACAATTATCAAAGGCTTTCTTATCTGCGACGATCTCTCCCCTTCTACTATCTGCTTCCCCCTTACCATCTTGGGAGAGTTTAAAAATCAACTTAATTCCCGAACAGTATTCTATGAAAGGTAAATTCTATACATTAAAATATAAAAAATAATATTCAATTTAAAATCAAATTTTAAACAAATATAATTGAACACTTTAATTAAATTAATTAAATAAATTTAATTAAACACTTTAATTAAAATTTCTACAAAATGCATAAAAAACAGAATAAATAGGATCTATTCTTCATTTTCATTCAAATTTAATATTTTCGTATTGGATAATATTTATAATAACTTATTAATTATATAGAGTATTTGTATAAGTAAATATAGCAAAACAATACACTTTCTTTCAATTCTAGAAATTTAATTTTTATTAAGGTTTCTGTAATATAGGACAATAATTTTTATGTGCACAAAAATACTGTATGTGACTCTATACCGTCTGTCTATTAATCTTTTCATTGTTTGAAACAACAAGTTATATGAAAAATATATGTCAATAAATATTTATTTATAAATTTATTTTGTATATTAATATCTTTTTTCATATTAATCATATTAATAATTTTTTGTTCGAAAAAAACGATTAATTAAGTTGGTTCAATAGAATAAATGCTAAAATTATCTGGAATTAAAATATGATTAAAGTCCTCTACAAGAACATTAGTAAATATGCAGCGTCATCGCCAAGCAATAACGCTAATTATAAACAAAACGACAATAAACCTGTTATTGACCATAGCAACAAATGCCTGGCAATAATAATGTAATGGTTTTTATATTGCACAGCTTCATTTCAACTGCTGAATTTTATTCCCGACTTAGCTGCATCGATCAAGCATTAATATAATTGCAGAAGTGGCAAAAAGGCAGTATTCTATACGAAGTTATTAAGATCGGATAAGAAATAAAGAAAGCAGATTAACTAGGGAAATCATTTCTTTATTAAAACAGTTTGTAATTAACAATCTGGTAAGACATAATATTATACAGTTATTGGGTAGGCCAATAATTAATATTAATAGATATTTATTGTATAGGGTGATAATATCATATGATCATAAATCTTTCTGCATAAAGCAATTACTATATTTTCTAGAGATGCTCAATATAATTAATATAAATGATATTTACATAACTAACTCAGATAATTTTAATTACAAGAAAGATTCAGTCAAGTGAAGAATTACTAATCAGTGCAATTCAGTATCAGCTTTATCTTTGTTGCGATCAACTTATAACTGGTCGTCAAAGTCAAATTTATAGCCAAAGACAAAGTTAAAATTATGATCAGAGTTAACAAAATCTATTAATCTCACTGAAGCGACGATCAATTTACAACTAATCGGTGATTTAAGAATTAGTAACATTAAATAACGACATCTAAGCAAGATATATTTTTATATTCAATTACATTCAACAAACCATTATTAATAAAGATAATTTACTGTTTTTATTCAAACTTTAAATTCTGTTTATAACATTCCTGCTATCTTTCCCCTTCTACCATCTGATTCTCCCTCGCTTCATCTTAGGGAAACGTCACACTCGGGTTAATTTTCAAACAGTTATCACAATTCAAACAGCATTTTTTATTATAGAGTTATAAATTCAAATTCTTAATTAAAATTATAATTTAAAAAAACGGTTACATGGTATCCAAATTTTCTATACCATTGCTAACATGTATTGACAGAATTTTAGGAACTATTTTAGGCCCCAATGTATAATGATCAATCATTGTAAAGCTATATGTACTTCTAATATAACATGTAACGGTCAATTAAAATCAATATGAGCACCTATAGAATATCTATTAGGAACGAAAATATTTACAAAAATTTATTAGCCTAAACTTCTGTTAGTACTGTAGCATTTCTTTATACTGTGTAACTATCACACCCCCTTATTTCCATCAGTTTAGATATTGTCGGATTGATATATTTGTAACCTTGATATCAGAATTAATTAGTAAGTAAATGAGATTTTCATCGATAGTATGAAAGTTAACTTATGTAATACAAGCGGACTGTGTGAAATATCTATTGCATATTTAAATTTGCAATAGTATGCACATTCTCCATTTATTGATTTTAAAGTTTGACCAGAATAAATTTGAATATTTCAATAAGCATTTTATTACAAAAATAATACATAAACTGCTTTATTGAAATTTTGATGTTATTTATTGTTTCAACATTTATTAAAAAAAAATAAAGTAAAAATACTATATTGTTTATATAAAACTTACCGAATATAAAATTTTAATTCATAATTATATTATTAAATATTTAATTAACAATAATTAATTATTTATATACATATTTTATGTATTATTTGTAAAAGCTTTATATAATGAAAGATTAATTTTTGGAGTTATTTTAAAAGTTTAAATACGGAATGAAAAATATTTGTGCTTGTACTTTTATGACCAACTATATTATATTACATCACACTCATATCTATAATCTATGGATCTAAATGAGAATTCCCCTACTATTTTAATACTATGTTCTATGTTATTAGTGTTGAATTCTTTGACATCTATATTTTTTATTAATAAAATAAAAATAATAATTTAGATAACTTAGATAATTTAAATATAAATATTTTACATCGAAGTTATTTTTATTTGTAAAAGTAACTATGACAGAGCAAATGAATTTTTAATTTTAGTTAAATTGAGCAAATTAAGATGTATTTATTTATATATTTGTATTTTATCATTAAATATACTTCTTAATGGTACAGGCTATATTATCAAAATCAGAAAAGACTTTACACGTGTCTTCTAAGGTTCAATCTACATTTTGAATTATAAATTTGAATTAAATTGTTAAACATGGGTAAAGGTGGAAGACATAAATATAAAAAGAATTTTGCGGAAAAACGTAGAGAAAGACAAGAAGTAAGTATTTATAATTATATAAAAAACTTTATTTTCTTTTCACATTTATAGTTATGAGTGTATTATTTGTTATTAAAATTAAATGTACAATATTAAAAATGAAATATTTAAAATTTTTAATTATCTATATTAATTTATTACAAATTTTGTTCTTTCCATTTATTTACAGTATTAATTATTAAAAATTACTAATATATTACTTTAGGTTTTTAAACAATAAATTAGAAATTCAGGTATTTTAAATTAAATCTAATGTTTTTTATAAAGACATTTGTAATATACTTTACTTTATATCTAGAAAAACGATGAATGGAATAAAATGCCAACGTGTTCTTATGCAGAAATTGTTAGAGAAAATAAAGATTTTGAATCATATTATAAAACTCAAAAAATAGTACCAGATAATGAATGGAATTCATTTATTGGTAAAATGAGAGAAAATCTTCCTGTTGCTTTTCGTATCACTGGATCAAAAGCAGAAACTAAAAGTTTATTAAAAATGATCAAAGGAGATTTGTTTAAAGAAATTGTTAATACTAATCCTGAAGATAATGTAGACAATGTCAACAAAGAATTAAAACCTTGTTGTCTGCCATTTTATCCAGAAGGTTTAGGATGGCAATTACAGATTACTAGAAAAGATATAAGAAGATCAGAAGCTTTTCTTAAATTACATAATTTTCTTATGGCTGAAACAAACAGTGGGAATATAAGTAGACAAGAAGTTGTTAGTATGGTTCCACCTTTAGTACTTGATGTGAAACCTTGGCATAAAGTATGTATAATTTTGTAAATATTGCAATATATAAATAAAAATAATTTATTTTTTATATTTTATAATTTTTTTAAAAAGACAAGAATGTATAAATCTTATATTTAATCAAAGTTTGTATTAATCGTTTTAAACAGAATTTATATTATTCAGTAATGAGCCAATAAATTAAGAGCTCTTTTTACTAAGTTCAATTTTTATATTTTTCAAAAATATATATTTCTTGGAATTCGTACATTAATGTTCAAAGCCTAATTTGGTATGATTGCTAGTTATTTATTAAAAAATGTATGAATTAACTATTTTTGTTAATTTGTTCAAATAAACATAATTTAAAAAGGCTGTTATCCAATCAAACTGAAGTTCTAAAAACAATCTTCATATAACTCAATTGTTTCAGGATAGAATAAATATTCTAGATAATTTTTTTCTTATGCATTAAAAATCAACTATTGAAAATTTTTATTTTGATAATCAACATTTTTTAAATTTATTAGATTTCAGTTATGTGATAGTGTTGAATTATATAACATACCATAACTAATTTGATTAATCAAATGGTATATGCACAAAAGAAAAATTGTTTTAGAAAGGGTACGCTTGTTTGATTTTTACATAATAAATAATTACATTTAATATAATTTTTTTTTCAGTAATATTTGTATGGTATATTTTAAAGCATTACAATAAAAAATAACAGTATATGTTTATTTATAACATTTGGTATTCATATTTATTACATAGAAATAATGAATAAATAAGAAGTGTTATTTTCTGTTAGTAAACCCTAAACGCGAAGCAAAATTATTTAATATAAAAAATTATATTACTTAATTAATAGATATTTATTTAATTTATAATATGATAAACATACAGCTAAATTGTGCATAGATTAATTTAACATAATTTTTCCGTTAATTTTATGATTATTTTCATTTTGTTTTTTTTTCTTGTTATTCCATAATTATTTTTCTGTCATAATAATTTTATATTTTATGTAAATTAATAAACAGATTATTTTTTTGTTATAGCATAAATTAAAAATTTGATTGATCCTCTTAAAATCTCTTATTTTTATTCAAAATTGTTTTCCGATTAGACAAATTAAAATATTGGATTATCAAATCAAATTTAAAAAATTTGTTTTAATGGTTTCATTTATTAATAAAAGTAGCTTGAATTTTTTTATTTGAAAATATATCACTGAATTCTCTAATTATTAATGTAATCATAAAAATCAACGTTTTTATTTTATAAAAGTAACTAGATAAAAATTATTGGATCTATTATCGTAATACACATTTAGTTTATACATTTTATTAACATTTGTAAATTAAAATAAATTTCATAAAATATTTCGTTAATTTGTAAAAAATTATTCATTTATGTTCAAGAATCATGCAGTTTCTCGACTCTCGGTACTACCTCTTTGTTTTGTAAATTCTTTTCATACATTCAATAGGTTTATGATTACCAGATGTGTCCCAAGATTTTACGAATATTCTTTAAATATACATCGAATATATTTTCGTTCCTTTTTATGACCATTTAACGAGTATGTTTACTCGGACTGTATCTCAAAATTACTTTGAAATAGTAAATATGACCATAACGTTTCTTGCAATACGAGCCTAGTAAAAATAACGGACAAGTCCTTCTAGGTATAGAAACATGATTGCTACACTTCGTGATAAGTGCATACCGAGTTCAAGAAATAGAATTAGGAAAAAACCCAGCCAGACCTCAGGACGTCGGGGTGACCGCACGAGCCGGGGCCCGACGTCGCATAAGGTTACCACCTCTTCGCCCCTGGCACTTCGCCCTTCTTCTGTAAAAGGGCGTTGACATTTTTGTCAAGAGCTCCAATGACAGCAGAAATTTAGCTTC
>JAPYYT010004282.1:0-17467 GCA_030522565.1 Ceratosolen corneri | reverse complement strand
AATTTATGATTGTACTTTATGATTATAAGTCACCACTTATAAAACTTTTGAAGGCACAGTCCGAGTAAACCCTCTCATTAAACGGTCATAAAATAAAATATAAATATTCGATGTATTTTTGAAGAATATTTGAAAGATCTTGGGACACATCCAGCAATCATAAACGTATTGAATGTACGAAAAGAATTTACAAAAAAAGAAGCAGTACCGAAAGTCGAGAAACTGCATGATTCTCGAACACGGATTGTTGTATAATTTAATAATTATATAATATAATTCAATAATTTTAATTTGCGATCTGATTCAATGCACAACTATTATTCAATAATATATGGTTTAGTCATCATTAGTATAATATTCAGTGTAAGGACAACTTTTAAGTCCATCTTTGCAGTGATTAATTTACAACTGATTGCCCATTCCAGAAAATGACCTAACTGAGCACACTAAATAATAGTATTTAAAGAAACAACTTTATATAAATTTATATCAAACATTTCGTTATTAATAAAGATAATTTATTAAATTTAAACATTAAAGATACTGTTTTGTAACATTCTTCCTATCCTTTCCGTTCCACTAACTGCCTCTCCTCCACACCACTTCTGGGAGAATTCATATTCAGGTTCATTCTCAAACATGTTTAATCTACATTAAATTTTATTATTAACTGCACTATTGATTACAATTCTTATTATTAAATCCTACTGATTTATAAGAAATTGAACTTCTATTATATAATATTATAATTATATAATATATATTATCAAAAGATAACATCTGAACTTGCATTGCATTACAAATTACCTTAGCAACTATAATCACGTGTAAAAAAACTGAATCAATTGAATCACTGAAATACTGAACTTTAAAAAAACCTGAGTCACTATATCAAATTTTGATCAAAAATATAAACACTTTAAATATAAACAAATATAAACATTTTCATGTTTCCACAATTTCAGTTTGTACGGTATGATTCTTTAATATTCAAAACAAATGTTAAAGAATTATTTGTGGATTAACTAAAACTCAGATTCAATATTTAAAATATTTTTTAAATACTTCAATATTATTTAATTTCATAAATAAAAATTATTTTTTTAACACAAATTAAAAAATGAAATGTAAAAACAAGTTTTTTTATTAATGAAAACTATTTTAATCTTCTACATTTCCTAATTCAAAATAATTTGAATAAGGATCTAAAACTAAGAATATATTCTGAACTACTTTATCTATTGAGTTAAGGTCATTTTATTGTGATGTATTCAAAATATTTTTTACATTTTTGAAAATAAGTTTCAAACGATGTATTCATAAAATTTTCAAGATCACAAATTAATTTAATTTTATTACTATTATATACAGATACCCTTTTTATTTTATTATTAGAATATTATTGTTCACGATTCCGACAGAATCGCGAGTAGTCACTAAATAAGACCTATTTACTTTTGAATGTGACCCTTGCTAGAATATTCGGTTAACATCTTACGAATATTATTTTCAAGTCATTTTGTTAGAATCACACGTGGCAAATCTCATATATCATAATTGCTACACTTTATTTACAAACCCAGTAAAAGTGGGGAGCGCTTATGAAGTGCAACACCCGTGGCAAAATAGCCCCCTGCCTCCGTTGTCTCAGTCTTCACCCCTCAACCACTTGCCTAAATGAGAGGACCTTTTTTGTTCTTTCATCTCATCAACGTAGGGAAATTCGTGAAACCCCCCCCCCCCCCCATTATGAATCCTCGGCGGCCTAGCTAGCCGGCTATAAAATAAGATCGCAATCAGGCCGAGGCAGAACTTTTTCTCCAACTGCAAACGTTTTCCGATACATCTCGGAAATGTCTCCAGTGCAACAAGTGGTCTTATATACGAGCAATTTCTTAGCCAGCGTCTCGATTCGTACTGATACAAGAAGCTTTGCCCAGACGGTGAGCATCTGCTTTACTTGCGGTTGACTCCTTCCCACACTGGACGGAGCTCCCAGGTGTAGCGCAGAAGAGAACAGCGCAAAAGAGGCAAGTAGCAACACGGTTTACGTCCTCGCGTGCTACATGTATGATTGAGCCCAGCACCGCGTATCTCGGAAAGCATTTCCCATAAACTTAATAATCATACAACGGCTCATCGACGCGCGAATGCATGTAGCACGGAGCCCGGTGGCCAAAACCCCATAAAAGACCACGCGGCGCATAGTCTACGCGTAATTCATCATTATTGCTAGACCAGCGCCGGTATTCTATTTCGGACAACATACACATAATGGAACTCACGCACGAGTAAAGATAATAAATCCACTCGCGAGCAAGTGCGACAGTGCGGGACTATATTGTAACATAAAACCACGCGTAACGTGTAAGCGCGGCAATAAAACAGTGCATAAACAATACGCGGTTCGTGTCTTGTGAAGGTGCGGCTCACATTGTTATATAGACAAGATTATGATTAATCGTATCAAGACTCAAAGTCGGTTACTCTTGCTGTTATTAGATCAATAAAGACATTTTTGGATTGGCATTATAAATGCCCATTTCGCCTACGATTTTTTAACCCTGCTATCTCAACCCTTCCACTATCTGCTTCTCCCTCACACCACCGCCGAGGAGAATTCACACTCGGGTTCGCGCCTGAACAATTATATATATATATATATAATGTATATTATTATTAATAATATATTTTTATATTTTTTATTTTAATTATTTAAAATAATTTTTATTGTTATCATGTTTTGTATGGCACGTTATTCAAATAATCAATTGTCTGTCAAGGACAAAATAAACGGACAATTTTCTATTAATAACAAATATTACGATCTTATAAGTAAATAATTTTATCGGAGTTTAAATAAAACGATAAACTAAAAAGAATATAATGGTAAATGCACTAGGACTAGTTATCTAAAAAACTTTTGTTGAAACCAGAAGCAATTGAAATGTTTTATGACAGTTAATAAACGCAACTGGCAAGCTTTTTGAGTAAATAACTTTTTAATGTGATTAAACCATAGCTCAGAAAAGACAAGAAACTGCACCACGTTGATTTAAAATCGTAAATGGATGGACATTTTTTCAAGTACGTATAATACTAGTATCTAATGAACGATAACATGGTAATGAACAGATATTTTTTGATACATATAAACCGTATCAAGTTTCCTTGTAGTACTCAGAATAATAGAATTTCTATGAAAACTAATTCATGATTAACCTTGAATTTCAATTAAATTGGTTTTACAAAATTTAAATAAATATATTTATAAAGTTAAATAAATTTTGTCCTCGTAAGTAAAAAGTAAGTATACGAAAAAATCTATACAATGAGTATATTTAAAAGATACTTTTAAAAATGGACAAGATTTACTTTTCTTTACATTAGTAATTAAATACAATTAATAAAATAAGCTTCGATGCAAATATATTTACAATACTAACAGAAAAAGGTCTTTCATAAGTTTAAAGAGTACTTTTGAAAATAATAAAAGTATATAGTTAATTTTATTTTTAAATGGCTAAAATTATAAGGATTAGATAAAAAATTTGTAAATATTATATGCACAAATATATATATATTTTAAAATATATTTATTCATGATACGTTACTTTCTTTCGTAACCTTTCCTAAAAAAAATATGTCAATTATACAAACTTATTCTTAATTTTTTATAAATTGTATAAATAATATTTTATACAATAAAATTTATCTTTCCTAAAAATTTTTAAAAATTAAATGAGAATTGTTTACAGATCTAGATATGTAGATTTATTTTTATTTCATTCATATCATATTGCTTCTTACTGAAATCTTATTAACATTTAGATTTTTTGCAGTATTTAAAAAATATGAATAATAAAAATCTGTAAAATACCACTATCATTTTCTTAATTTATGGATGAAGCGAATTCTTTAAATTTGGTTCTCATTTAATTTCTTCGATCTATATTATTTAATTATTTACCAATATAGTTGATAATTTCCAAACTGCTACAAAATTAATGTTAAAAAATAGTTTAAATAATAAAAATTTAATAAAAATAATTGAAAACTTAAATTTAATATAAAAATTAATTACAATTATTGGATATTTATAAGTATGAATAAAAGTATACTATGAGAATACATTTCCATGGATATTGTAAGATAGCACAGTTAAAACATTTTTTAGGAAATCATAAGTAAATTATTTTTGTTTAGTATTACTTAGAAAACAATAAACTGTGATGCAATATCAATCTTGAAAACTTTTTTGGTCTGATATTCATAATTACTTCTAAATCTTCCTCTATGATATTATTCAACAATTATTTTATTGAAAATACTATTTCTATAGTTATTATTTTCTTAAAAATAAAAACCCTTTTCATAACGGATATATAATTTTTATGAATGTAGTATAAAAACTATTAATAGAATATTAACATCCAATAAATAACAGTTCGCCAATTTACAATTGTTTCTACTTTTCTATAAAACATTTTTTAGGTCATTTTTTATTGTAATTTTAAAAAGTGTTATATTTTAACTATAATAAAAATTAAATAAAAACAACTATAAAATTTATATAAAAAACCATTATATATCAAGAAAAGTACATGTCCAGTTTTTAAATACAATTATTGTATCATTTTAACCAATACGAAGAATAAGCATTTTCTTATTTATATTCTAGTAAGAATATAGTATATTCTTATTTAATGTATATATATATATATTAATTAAATATAACATAGCTATTCATTCTATATCCAATGTAATTAAAAAAATTATATTTACATATATGTACATGCATTTCAATAAAAGACAAACGTTTCAAAATATACAAGATAAATCGATTAGATAGAAAAATATAATGTAAAAAAAGTTAAAGAAACAAGACCAAATCAATATTTTTTGATATTTTCGGTCTCATTACTAAAACTTACCATTTCTGTGGTAAGACTGGCTAAAGCCTCTTCTACAGAAGACATTTGACTTTCATTTTTATTTGTTTGACTTGCATGAACTGGGGTTGTTGAACAACCTATAAAGAGTTTCTTTTATTATAAAATAATTATTAAATATTCAATATCATGAAATATTTTAAATTAAAAATTAAATCGAATTTAAATACTTGTATCTGCATATTAACATTTTTAATACATTCTAATAAGCACTAATTTATAATAAAATATAAAATATATAGTTTATATTAATAAATATTATTATCGTTAAAACTATTTTCTACATACAAAATTTTTTAAAAATATTAAATAAATATAAAAATAGAATGTTCGATAAATTAGCATGTATTTCAATTGTTTAAATTGTTCTAAATTTGTATTCTATTTCATATTTTTTTATAGTAACAGTAATTACATTTAAAATAAATTTTTCTATTTTTAAAATTAATAGATTCTGTTTTATAAATGCAATTTTAAACGTTTATATAATATTCAAGATACTGAATTTATAATTTTTATACTTACGATTATTAAAAGACACGTGTTATATTAATTGTAATACTATATATGTAAATGTCATTGATGCAAGTAATTTCCACATACGAAATTTCAAACGAATAATAAAACATTTGTTTCAGCATTAAACTGCACTTGAATTGAATAGTATTTTTCATTGGTAATATAAAGTTAAACTATAATTAATAAATAGTTACAAATTACGATTTTTTTAGAAAACAAAAAAGAAATATTTAAAATTTTATTTGTGAAACAAATACTTTACGAGACAGCAGTTTTAAAGTTTTATAAAATACTAATAATTAATTTTGCTAAAGCAATGCACCTGCACATTTATCAATCACAATAAATTTTTAATTGACGTAATGTTTTTTAATATTTACTTGGATTGAAACTAAATTTTGGACTGAATAAATACTTACCTATATCGCCGCTACTGGAACTCTCGGTAAAAGATGGTGTACCTTCTGTCCAAGTCGGCGTTGAACCTTCTGCACTGCCAGCAGGTAGTGTCCAAATGTTTGCAGCACCTCGGTTACTACTACCTCCACTCTCAACACTTAACGATGATTTGGTTTGACCACCATCTCCACTACCGCTCCCGCTGCCACAACTGTAAGTACTTTCCAAATGCACATCGGAAATACTATAAAATACACATTTTATTATTTAGTATTTATATTGAATGAGACAGCATTATTTCAAAATTAAATTAATTGATTTTAACCGAAGCACGAGGAACACTTAATTAATTAAACACTTTTAATAGAAAATTTATATTTAAAAATCTTCTAAATTATACAATTATTATTATATTACATATTTTAATTTTAATATACAAAAAAAACTGTATATATTAGAAATATACATAATACTGTTAATGACATCTACTATATAATTACTGAAATTATTTCTCACGAGTAGAAGTTAATCTTTGTGAATTTACAAAAATTATTAAATAAATAATAGAATTTTTACTAATTAATAGTAAAATTAGTATATTGGAAATTAATTTTTTTTATAAAATAGTTAATTTATTAAAGATATACAAATTACTTAAGCTGCAAAAATAAAATAATTTCAAAGTTATTAGTAATTAATTCTCTTTATGTTGAAGTGTGAATCATGTTATACAAGTCATATATTATGTAAATAATTTTTAATATTTTCATAAATGTATTATCTATAAAAATATTTTATTTTATCTTTGATATATATCAGGGTACTTAATATTATAACAGAGTACATATTCTACGACACTAAACGTTATCGTCACGCGTAGTCATCTTGCAATGTGTAAGTATAAATAAATAAACATTTTGACGATGGACATAAAAAATAGTCAATGATGGCTAATAAAAAAAGACAGGTACTTAAGATAGTAAAGATGAATTATTACTTGGCAATATTATAATTTAAATCGAAGAAATCTTGCGCTAGCTAATATAATTAAGTTTTATCCATACCACTTAAGACGAACATATTAATAAAGAGTTTATTCTGAATTTCTAAAATTACTGTTAAATTGGTCAGATATAGATCCTTGTCGATATCCTGTTCGGTGATTTATTTACCTACAGTAGAATGTACAAGTAGAATGTTTACCTATAACGGCTGGAAACCAATTAGTTATTTTAGAAACAAAAAGATAAGGAAACCGACTTATGACGTTAGAAATCATTCATCTCATTAACCCATCTTCCAACAACAACAATTGTCAACATATCCTACGAGTCAAATTTAGATTTGAATCATGTAAATAAAAATAATATTTTCAATCTAAATAAACGAAAAATCCTTTGTATTACTATAAATAAATCGATATAAGAGTGTGTAAATTGAATAATGTTAAAATTATGTAAACAATATGACATATATGAAATAATTTGTACACACTACAAGAAAAAAATTAAAGTTAAGATAAGGTAAATATAAGATACTTAAGAGAAATTTTAAATATGTCAGAATGATTCATGGTACTCAACATACTAATATCCTAACATAGAACTATATAAAACTGCAGATATCTCATAGTTTGTGTATGATATGATTAGTAACGTAAAATTATGCCTGAAACAAATGTTCATGATAAAGGAGGATATGTAGCCTCTCATTAATACGCTTTTATTTAATCTAAGTGAACAAATAAGGCTTCGTCAGTTTTAATACAAACATCTCGTCCTATATTGACGTTAGAAAGAGAACGTAATATTTTACACATCACTCAGTAGGTGCGTATTAAAAGATTATTAAGAGAAATATTACTGAAGCATATTGACCTTAAAGCTTCAGATTTAATAGATGGTTTTTTAAAAACAAAATCGGAAAAAATTGCAATTAAAAACAACTCGGATATTAAAATAAAAATTTAACATTTATTTTTGTCTATAACCGCATCGGTTTTCATTCATTATCCACTTTAATCCAAAGAAACTCGATCATGAACAATAAATTCACTAGTTCTTTTAATATAAAAATCAATTTTTATTTTTTAACTTTTTTTCGTCTGCATAAATTGGCTAAATCTGAAAATTTCAGCTTTTAAAAGAAATGAATCTTTTCTTATTTATAATTCTTAAAAAAATTGGTGCAACTTTTTCTTCAAAAACTTTGCTTAATTTTCTTATCTTTTTTTTTATAAAATATTCAATTCTTTAATACATTTTATAAATTTATGAAATTATTGCATTAAAAAACTAAATAATTTATTACGGATGAAGGACAATATCAGTGAAAATAACATTTAACTTTAAATTTAATTTAAAATTATGAATTACAGTTAATTCTAAAAATTTACTTAAAATTAATTTTAATAAATTAAATATGATTAATAATAAAGAATTAATAAATAAATAAAAATAAATAAAATCAGGATTGCTTGTAGTTTATATAAATTTTACCTTACTTTGAAGTTTGTAATAAGAGATTTATATTAAGAGATATCATTACCCCTTATACGAAACGTACTCAATATAATTTTTTATAAGTACGTACACATAAAATTAGAATGACTATAATTTTTATAAATTTATATTGCTTAAAAATACTTTGAAATGTATAATATTCTAAAAATTTACATTGTAAAAATATACTTTATTCTTACTATACCAATCAATGCGAAATGGATTAGATTACAGATATTTTCCCGTTAGGAATTGCTGATAATTTTAAAAATTGGACAAGATAACTATATTTTATTTTATAATATTTTCATCATTTTTAGTATAATCAATTTTTAATATAATCATTTAAAAAAATGTAAAGGAATTTATATATGTTATACTATAATTTATCTTTAATATGTTATACATTTTTTTATTAAAAATTACATAATATTTATTTACATGACTTCATATTACATACGCTATCCTATAATAGTTTATTCTTTTCGTATTTTAATGAAATATTACAATATCGCAAAAAATTTTTATTACGTTCGGTAATTTATCGGAAGAAAATCTATACCTATACCTGACAGTATCGTGACAAGTTTTGGCAAGTGTGACGTAATGTACCACTTTATTTCGTGCGGTACGTGAAGTGGAGAGATTACTTATTAACATGGATGGGCTCATGGATCTCTTTTGTGGATGGTGGTAATGATCATGATCCTGTGGATGATAACCTCCAGAAGCTAAAGTCTGATCATTTGACCGTACAGCATCATCAAATGGTGGGGGAGGAGTGGAACAAGTAGAAGGCAAAGTACCACCTATAAGAAAAACAACCTCCTATTAGCTTATTCTATAGCTCGTCCGGCTTTATTTTAACCAACAATATAATTATTGCAATTTTTATTTTTTTACGCATACACATGCACGTACAATGGATAAGCTATTTATCCAGAATAGAATTATCTTATTAATTGCCAAGTACATATTTCATGAAGAAAAACATAAATGGTATTTATAAGTAGATAAATATAGAGAGATAGATAAGAAGGAAGGAAGGGAAAGACATTAATAAAATTAATTTTAATAACATTTATTAAAGATTGCAATTTCATCCATTTTCAATCAGGTATAAATATATAAATCATTTATATTAAAATATAAATTATTATATATAAATCGAAAATTTTTTCAGGTATGATAAATTAATGTAATACACACGCACGCGCACACACACACACGCACGCAGGCACAAATAATATAAAAATAAGTAATTTATCAATATTTTATAAATACAATTAGAAGAATATACATTTATTTTATATTATTAACATACATTATTAATTGAGAGTTATTTTTATTGAAAAATTATTAAAAATACTTCGTGATTATTAAAATATTTATAACTTTCTCATTATCAATCTTTTTATTCATAATGAATATATATTATAACGGTATGAAACCTATTATATATGTTTTCTAAATAAATTACTTTATGAAAAATAATAGAATTGTATAATAAACTATTACATTTAAATTATAACGATATGAAACCTATTTTATTTATTTTTTAAATGAATTACTCTATGGAAAAAAATAGAATTGTATAATAAACTATTATGTGACATTCATTGTATATATTATTGCATAATACATATTATATATAAAATTGCTAACTTCTAATTCTATAATTTATCTTGAAAAATTTACCAATAATTAAAATATAAGCTCAAATCCGCAAAAATGAGAGCAAGAATATAAAAATTATTCAAAGAAAGCTTTAAATTAATACTATAAATTATATATTGTCTATGAAAATTAAAACTAATTATAATTTTCTAGAATACATTTTAATTTATACATCCCCTTCCTATACTTTATATTTATTAATTACCATACAAATTTCTAATCAAATAATAACTTGTTAATGAACACACTTTTTTAGCCTACTTTTAACAAAAATTTTATTTCATTTAAGCAGTTAATAAATATCTTAATAGAATTACAATAAATAATTAAATTAATTATAAATTAATAACAATTTGTATTTTTATAATTTATAAATATTATTATTAAAAAAAATAATTAATATCTTCAAGGTATTGTTAAAAAAATAATATAGAAAATAAATTAGTTAATACTTCTTTCTTAAACAAAAAGTATATAAAATAATGTTTTTGGAAGATCAACTATGCTTTAAAAAGTTTCATTTATTTATTCTGAAAAATATGCTGTACGTAACTAAAATACTACATAAAACTTTGTTTTTACATAGTAATAAAAAATGATGTTATAAATCGGATCATTTATTTTTTGTGATTAGCCATCCAAAGAATATTTGTAATATTGTGCAGTTTTTTTAATTATTATATCGTTTATATTTTCTAAAATATTAATTATATTTTAATACAACATGTAACACTTTTTTAATCTGTAGCCTTAAAAAATATAATTTGCTCTCAAAACTTTAGTAGAATATAAAATCAAATTGTCATTTATTTATCTACTTATTTTTAGAACTAACTGCAATTAAATTTTTTTTAAATTCATATGAATAAAATGAATACTATTTTGTTTAAGTTAATTAAAATATATTTATATTATAGAGCCTCAAGTTGTTCACTGTTATATAAAAAATATTCTTTTAAGTTAAATTTGTTGTTTCTTCTTTTGATTTATGTATATTCTTTGTCAGTAACTTTTGTCTATAATATATAACTTAACTTTTACCTATTTTGTATTGTATTTGTGAATTCTGAAAAGATAATGAATTTGTCTTTATGACATAATTTAATATCGAAAGTTTAATTTTAATTAAATTAATTAATTTAATCGAAATAACAGTTAATTGATCTTGATATAAACTAGAATACTGTATTAAAAAGTCAATATTTCTTTCAATATTTCTTTGATGATAATAAAAAATATGTATTTTGATCCGACGTGGATTTTCATCAAATAAATTGGAAAACAAGGATCACGGTCACAATTATTTTACAATAGATATAGAAGAACATGGTTGAGCAAAATTCTCATGCATTACTGAAGATAGTATACCTAAACCATGCAAATTGGAAACGTTCATTTCATGAAAACTGAATTTTTTCATTATTATCACCTCGCCAAGATGAGGAATTAGGTTTACCCCTGCAAGAAATACTGCCGCGTGGTGGAACTGGCGGTGGAACCTTTACAGATGGTATATAATTCTGGTGAGGTGGAGAAATTGCTGTAGTTCTTACAATACTGCCTTTAAGAACAGCCGGAAATTGATTAATAGCTTTAGAACCGGTAGATAGGGGTTCACATTTGCTCTGAAGAGGCGATGGAATTATTAGTCCAGTTGATACGATAACAGGAGTTGATGTGGCGATGGGAATCGATAACGTAGAGATTACGTCATTGATACTTATAATTGCAGCTTCTTTTCGTTCTTGGTTGACTATTTGTAAATATCGTATAAGAAATGTATATCAAGATACAAATAGATATAAAATATTAAATTTCTAAAAGGAGCGAAGGATACTGTCCTTTGAAAATATAAATGGTTTAAAACAAATAACAATAAATACTAATAAATATTGTATTATATTTCGTATTATATTTTGTGTTGTATTATACACAACTTTAAAACACCTTGAAACGGACTTTCATATAAATATAATTAATTTTTAAACAAATTATAGTAAAAATATATCAAAATAAACTTTTTCAGTTTTAAACTTACAGAGTTCAAAGACATAATTTAATATTTGAAAATAATTATCTTAAATAGACAATTTATAAAAATTTATGGGAATTAAATAGACGTAAAAACAGATACAATTTGAAATTTGGATACAAATAATATATTAAATTTAATTTTTGTTAACTTATCCACTATCTGGTACTATACTATCTTATATCAAGTCTATCGAGCTTTATATATTTAGATGTATAACTTATCTAACTTATATATTTATTTATATATTATTTTTACATTATATATAATTTTATATTATTTATTATACATTATTTTTATACTATTTATTATATATTAATTTTAATTTTTTTAACTTTTATTTGTATTCTCACTTACTTTCAAATCTTTGTTTAAAAAGTTTTACTAATATTTGAATTAGTCGGTATCGAAATTTAATTAAAATCTTTAATTTTCTATTAATATTTTTATTGTATATATAAAAAATATATTCAAACCTTTTCATAAATAATATTTCTTAATTCAGTATAAAGATTATGATATATTTTAAATTAAAGTAAATTTTAAATTTTAATCGATTTCTGTTAGTTATACTATAAAATATGATAAATTCATTATTTGTAGTTTTTTTTTAAGGCAATATACGACATTGAAAAAAGTACATATTGTAAATTGTTTATTTTTATTAAATAAATTAACAAAATATGATAAAGTAATACTCAACTTACAATATAAATATATATTTTTTACTTAAAATTCCCTTTTACATATTTTTAATGCTCACTTTTAAACGTATCGGATTTTGTAAAACAAAAAATTGTATAAATACAAAAATAATTAATGATTTGAAAATATTTGTTGAAAATTTTATATGTAATATAACTATACAAATATTATTGAAATACAAGAATTCTTATATTCTTTCATAAATTATACATGGTTTTATATGCGTATTTATAGAGGATATTTCAATTATGTGAATTTACCACCAAAAAAATAGAAAAATTGCTAAAGTCTTTTTTTTTAAACATTAATTTGTTGATTTTATAGCTATCGTTGCAAAGTACTTAAAAGAATTTTACTATATATGATTTTATATTTTATTATTTCGGGTTGATAGAATTGTTAATGGGTCTTGATAAAGAAAAATTAATTAATTTATTTATTAATAGTATTTTTAATAATATATTTATTTAGCAATATATTTTTAAATTTTTTAATTTGCATGTTAAAGTAAAAATAATAGCCTTAAAAATAACGTATAAAAATAATGTATAATAAATAGTATAAAAAAAAATGTATAATAAATAATATAAAAATTGTAAAAATAATATAAATAAATATGTAAGTTAGATAAGTTATACATCTAAATATATAAAGCTCGATAGACTTGATATAAGATAGTATAGTACCAGATAGTGAATAAATTAGTAAAAATTCGAATTTCAAATAAACAAGTTATGCATGAAAAATAAATTATATAAAAATCGTACGGATGCATTTCTACAGTTAAATTATGAATCTTAAATATACTATTAACATATTTAAATATGCTTTTATTGCAATAAATATAGAAAAAACATAGTAAAACAAAAGTGTAAACTATTTTACATCTTCAAAAATTGAAAATATTATGAAAAACAATAGATATTTATTGATATTAGATTGTTATTAGTTGTCAGAAATTGATTATGATAAAAAAGATTATTAAATTCCTGCAAAGTATAAGTAATATATATTCAATTAATATATAATTATACATTGATAAAATTTTATCAAAAATACGATTAATTGTACTATTGTTTAAGAAATTATATTAAAATATAGGAACATAATTATATTAAGTATGTTTTTAATTAATGAAAAAATTATATTAAGATTTTGCGTTTAATTAATAATTTTTTTAATTATAAACAAATTACTTATCCACGTACTGTGTTATAAAACAAAAATATCAATTTATGATTTTGAGATTTTAAATATAGTATTAACCTCAATAATTTTTTTATAAAAAAAATAGTTATGAGCACAACAATAAAAATATTATTTAAAAAATAAAATTGTAAACACTTAAAAAATATTTGATGCTGACAATCTTTATTGAAATATAAATTTGAAGTCTAGCATATTGAATCACAATTTATCTGCAAATACATTTATAGAAAATATGAATTTTATAATATGTATATTTACTATTATTAATAATATTTGTTGAGGGTGTAATATTAATTGCTATTTAAATTACAAAAGAGTTTTTGAGATTAATTTAAAACTTAATTTAATTTTTAAAACTGATAGTAAATATATCTTTAGAAAAATTATTTAATATAAATTTTTTAAAGTTTTTAAAGAAGCTTTAAAAAAATTTTTAAATATTTAATAATAATTTATGAGCATGAAAGAAAAATAAGACGAAATAAATACAAATAAAATTTCTTACAATGTTCAAGTTGTAGTAATTTTTTAAAATAAGATAATAAAACTTTCTTTGTCAATTTTTATTTAAATTCATAAAAACAGAAAAAAAATGTAGATAAATTTATATTTTAATCTAATGTTAATTACTATAATACATTTTTATAATTTTTAATAATAATTAATTACAATATATTTTTGGATTTAAAGGTTTCTATAAATTAAAAATTGTGATTTAAATTTTATCTCATATATATTACATAGTTAGGCAATAAAATAAAAGAAAAGTTAAAAATTGTACAAACTTTGTATGGAAAAAATTAATTTCTAATGTTTCCAAGATCGATGACATAACAATTATATCATTTACATTATTATGTAATAATAAAACTATTATTAATATTCAGATTAAAATGTTAAATATAAAATGTTGAGAAAAACGCTTTCACAATTTAATCTGAAATCATTAATATCTATCTTCCTTAATACGTTTCAACTAAGTTACATTTGTTACGTAAGTTCATAAGTTACAATCACGTTATTTACAAATTAATTTATTAGTTAAATTGTTTTTATTATAATTATTGTATTTTAATAAATAAATTATGAAATCTAGTTTTTCATTTAACGTATCGTTAAATGAAACCACCTGAATTCACTTTACACTTTCCATACAATATTGATATTTTATATTATATAAATCATGAGATTAAAAAACATAATGATGGCATTACTTTTTACTTTATTCCTGGAAATTTTATGTTATATTTGACAATTGTTTTTTTGATTAACAGGTATCATACTAGTTTAATGACTGATTAATTAATTGATGATATCCAGAATTTATTGATAATATTAAGTAAGAATTTCAATGCAGTGCAATGAGTAGAAACTGTGATTCCTTTAATTGCGGTTTCTTAAAATTATTAACTTTCAATACTATAATATGAAACTTATAGAAACTGCTGAATTCAATTAATGGAATATCGAAATATCAAAAAGATTATAAATTTGCAAAAAAAATATATATACTCATTTATTGTATGTAATACCAAAATATTTTATTCTAATTATAATTTTTTAATTTCAAATTTTAATTTCAAACATATTTTGCTCACTAATCGATATTAGATAAGAGTAAATAATCGGATCATTACATTTAGAATATTTTTTATTTTACATAAAAACTCTTATTAAAAACTTCTTCAAAAAATATTTTCTTATCTAAAAATATCGGAAAATTTATAATTTTTACGTATATTTAAATTTCAATGTTTTATTAGTAAATTTATATAGCTAAATGATTAAATAATATTATAATAATATTTACGATATTCCTCTCAATCAAAAATTAAAATTAACATCGATGAATGTCTCAACTATAAATATATTTAGATAACATTATTATTATATTATTATTTATATAATAGATATAATATTTATTTATGTTTATAATTTATTATAAAATAAAAGAATGTGAATTTATAAACCATTGAAAAAATACAGTACTATAAAACATAACACAAATTTTTATCAACTACACACTTTTTATGACCTTAAAATGTTATCGTTTAAATTCTTTGATTTAATCTTAGTGATTATATGAAATTGAGTTCTCGTTTCATATTGAACACTGTCAAATTAATAATTTTACAAACTTTACTATAAACTTTATTGCAATATATTCGAGAAGAGGTTTGTTTTAAAAAAGTAAAACCAAAAGGATACAAAATTTGAAAATCATTACTGCTCGAGATTTTTATAGAATCCCGAGTCTTCAATATATAATACCATTTTTATTTTGTATGTTATTTCTGCTACAATATCTGTTAATTATATTATGTATATTGTTTGAGATTATTATATTTAAATATCTCATATTTCATGTAAATGTAACTCTTGCAATGTACATTTATTGTTTGTGACTAAATTTTGTAACGATACGACCCCCCCCCCTCGCCGATAGTAGCTCGACGGTATCTTCGTATATCTTTCGTGCGCGCAAATTGTATTTCGCGATCACAGCTTCAACAGCCAAGCGCAGCAAGCAGATGAGCTGCAGCGAGCAACGTCTTGGTGCAGGGCGCATGCACATTCGCAGCGCAGCCCCTTCCCCACCGTCTTAGCCTTGCCCCCTACCGCTTTCTCAAGGAAGTAAAATTTTATGCTCATCAATCTCAAGAGAGTAGAAAAATTAGTTGACCCCCCACCACCCAATAATTGGACATCCTCGGCGGGCTAGTTTGCCCTGTGACTATAAAATGAGGCTGCAAACACCCCGAGGACAGAATTCTCTCAAGGTCTCCAGTGCAGTACCGTGGTCTTACAACGCGAGTTTTCTCTCCAGCCCAGCAGTCGGCCTGTGTACACAAGAAGCTTATTCCCGACGCTGAGCTCGCTACGCTAGAACGCCCGCGACTGAACCATTCCCATCCTGGATGGAGCTCTCAGGAATGAGCGCAGCTGGAACAGCGCATCAAGAGACAAGTAGCAACCATTACGTCTCCCCTCGTATGGCTCAATTCAGAAGACTCATCTTTTGGAGTGACGAACCGTCGTATGGCTCGATACAGAAGACTCACTTTTTGGAGTGACGAAGATACGTAATCTCACTTGGCACTAAAGCCGATCAATTTGTAAGACCACGCCGCGATTTGTCTAATCGTAATTCAACCGAACGACGGGACACATCGTCGTCATATTCAAAACCTCGATATTCTTGTTAAATTGTACGCCAATTACGCGGTATTAAACTCACGCGTAACCAGTGCGGCAGTGCGGGAAATCGATCGTAAAAGCGTAAAGAAAGAACGTAGATTCCATTTATAAACCCCTCCACGCTTCGCGTATTGTATAAGTGCGGCATACAACAATTCTTGTAACGACAATAGTGTAATTTACTTTTTAACCAAGTGCGACTTCTTCAAGTTAGTTTTTGTTCAATAAATCTAAGTGTTAACCGGCATTAAAACCGCCTATTTTGTCTACGATTC
>JAPYYT010004281.1:0-10283 GCA_030522565.1 Ceratosolen corneri | reverse complement strand
AGGACTATAACTGTACACGAGGTAAATGGGGTTTGGGCAACTGGTGGCTCAGCTTCCGCACTACTTCCTCCTCGGCCGCGTACACTTCCCTTCCTGCTCCTATGCGAACAATCGTGGTTACATTAATATATGTATTCTCTTAAGTATACTAAACAAAATTAATGTACGCAAGTCGTGTAAAATGGTTAATCTATTATATCATTATTTGCAATTAATTCTAGTTCTCATTATTGATTATAAGTCTGGGAATATCGAATAGATGGGCATAGCGGTAAGATATACAATAAGTCATGATTGTTTATTGAAAATGACAAGATGGCAAAAGAGCCAATTAATAAAATGTATAAAATGGAACGATTACTTTAGCCCATAAAATAGGCATGCAGAAGCAAGTTAAATGAGATGCAATTTAAAGTAAATAGCCAGAGGTAGATAATGATATCCAAAGTTTTTGAATTTAAAAATGTCAAGAAGGTCGGAGCTCAAAAATATAGCGACCGACCAATAGTGCATGGAAAACCCCACGAGCTCCTTTATTAATATGCGCTCCATTTTCCCCTTTATAAACAGCCACATCCAAAGAAATATAATTTCCAAAAGCCATTATAGACCTTAAAACGAAATCTCTGTTCGGTCCACGCGAGCACTCGATTTATATTATACAACGGGTCCGATATATATATATACCTGTGTGTCTCGCCCTGACGACGCGCCCAACCCCCTACGCATAACTATATATATATATATATATATATATGTATGTATGTAGCAGCACACACATAAAGATTCCTCGATAGGATGAAAGTGTCGCGTGGGTAGATGGAGCAGTTGTATTGGAAGGACGAGCGCTCGAAGGTATAAATACGGGCGTCGGAGCGGAGTTGTGGGGTGAGGTCAGCAACACCCAGATGTTCGTAAAAGCAACGATATTCAACAAAGTCATTCCCGCTGGCTGGAGTTCCGCTAAGGAATTCCAGTATAGTGGCAGCCTTTTGTTTCCTCCTTGGCAGGAGTCGCTGGGCCGATAATGCAGGCCCTCCTTCTATATTGCCATTCGGCATTGGAAAGTGACTCGCTTCCTCGTTAAAGTCGTCCTCGAGACAAGACATATGCTACCTCCGCCTCGAAGCTGCTGCTTAATGCTTCATATTATAGGCAGTCGGGAGCGGTTAGGTGTTCAATTTATTCGCTCCGGGCTATTCGTTATAATTTTTCCGATTTAGAGGCTTAATGAGCCTCCCGGGAGTATTCGATCCTCAATAGCGGCCTAGGTGTGCTGCTTACTTTGCCTCTTCGTCGTGCTTTGTGCCTTTTAAATACATGCATTTCACCCCGATATAATGCATTCGTAAGTGCAGATCTTTATAAGATAGTCATTGCTCCACTGACGTGTCGTTCTTCTGGTCGAGTCCCTCCTCCATGTATGCTGCGGATGGGGTAACGTATATGTATTTGGGGGAAAGCATCCTGGTGGATTGTGGGAGATGCAGATATTTTTGTGTGATAAGGGAAATTTTGATGTTTATTAGCGTTTTTGTAAGCAAGCCGGAGGTTGTTGGACTTTCGTTATTGAATATTGAAAAAAAGGCCGCTTAAGCTCCGAAGATATATATGCGTACATAAGTATTTGGAATAGTTGCGTCGTCGACAAAAGCAAGGTTAATCTTTCATGCCGTCGTGATTTTCCAATAAGTTTCAATTATTTATTCAATAATTGCTCGACAATGCTAAACAATTCAGGACTGGGTGTCGAGCTTGCCATTTCAAATGCGTTATAATTTATATTTCTGGCGATGGCAACGAAGGAAGGACATAAAGTATTTTACGACTATGAGAAATTTTATATGTTCTATCCTAAATACGAAATTTTAAGGCACTATTAAGTTAACCATATTGAACTCTAAGAAAAATAAATTTATATCGGTTGACAAATTGAATTACAAATTAGAAATGAGATCCAGTGATTTTGTACATTAGGAAGAATGTTTTCATAAGTTTTTCTTTTACAATTCGCTCATTATCGAGAAAAAAGAAATCACAATTATCATTGAGGAAACTTTTATTTATGAAATGTAGAAATGTAAAATTTTGATTATCAAAAAAACAATAGCAAAAATACGGTTTGTTAATTATATCGAAAGTTTAAAATATTTTTATATATATATATTAATGTGTATTATTAGCAATTACTATCAATTACCTTTATACACAATACCAAGAATTTTAATTAATAAATATTTTATAAATTTGGCAAATTTTACAAAAGCCTTACTACAAAAGTTCTTTTATTTATAAAGTTGTCTTACGTTTCGATCATGAAAATATAAATATAAAATAAATGATTCGTTAATATTAATTTTACGGAGAAGAACTTTAATTAATAAATTGTGACTTTAAATAAAAGAGGACGCTACAAGCTATGTCATCACAAATTTTTATTATGTAGTTTTATATAGATTGACTTTCGTTTACTCACTATCCTTTCTTTGAAATATATATATATATATTTATTTAACGAGAGAGAGAGAGAGAGAGAGAGAGAGAGAGAGAGAGAGAGAGACTGGACATATATATATATATATATATATATATATCTTCAATTTTGTTTTTGTAATTATTATTTTTATTCTTTGTCACAGTTTTATTTCGAGATTGAACTTTCACTTTGATTGTACATAGATTTAGAAATTCATGAAGCACAAAATTATTATTCTTTCATACAAGAATAAAACTAATAAATGACATTATTACGGAAGCTCCTCATTGCAAAAGCACTTCACTTAATTCGTCAAAAAGCTTGCATCATAATTTTTTTTTCACATTTGTAATACACCAACTTGCAATTCCACTTTTTTGCAACAATTTCTCATTACGAACATTTATTTTTGTATAGATATTTTGGTTTAAGACGAAAAGTTCTATTTTGAAATTTATGCGAATGAGAAGGAAGAAGCATATGGATGTTGGTGTCCATCACAAGAAGTGATGAATGGCTCGTTAACTCTAATTTACCTGCGATGGATCTTTTGATGAAGGTTTATATACTTATTTCGGTGATGAAATAGCTTTTTCAAGGTGTATTCCGGCATTTTACCGCGTTTCGTGAAATTACCGAACTGAACAAGCAGACTGAATTATTTACCCAATGCTTGATAACATAGAATGCAATCAATCTCGTTATCTTTACAAAAAATATCTCTTACGATATAAATATTTTCACTGATAATTATTTAGTAGGCAATAAGTATTACTTTTGAATGTTAATTTATAAATAAATTTAGCTCTCGTTCGGGCTTAAAATCATCCCTTAAAACTCTATTGAGTGGTAATATCTCTGACACTTTTTTAAAATTCATAATCTCATTGATAAAGCGCGCCGAAATAAATTATTGCACTATAATTATTAATAAATTGTAATCACTGATAGCGAGTGACTTTACTTTACTTTGAGATTTCGAACTCTACTCCGCAACCTAATAAAACCACTTCCTCTTGTTAAAAAGTAATTGCAATGAAAGTTGTTTTACGCTAATTATAATTGCTGGCGCCTTTAACAAAATCATCCATCTACGGCACTACAAGTACTTCTGAAGTCTTGTCATCGAAAACTACTTAATAATTTCGACCGCACTCTGGAATCGGCACACGAGCCACCGAAAAACATCCGACATAATGCGGCCACGAAACATGTACACCACTACAGGCACAAGTCGATGCCATTCAGAGTAGTTTTCAGACAATTGGCTGACGAACAGCGCAAGGAAGAATAAGCGTCATCTAGGCATCTTTTTTTAGAGCATTGATTTCCAATGCTCGACCGCCTATCTGTCGCACTCTATCCAAAAACATCCCAGCATCGCGCCCCCCCAACATATGTATATACTTTTTATATTTTGCAGCAGGTGTGTCGCATGCTCGATACTCTTCTACTTTACCAATTTTACGGCCGAGATTACGAGATTACGGCCGTCAACTGAGCCTCCTTTTAAGCAGGCATTTGCCAATAAAATACACGCATGTCGTAATACATAGGACGGTTACTGCTGCTGCTCCCGAGCTGTTCATTTTCGCATTCCGGACTCTCTACGGGCGCTTTTGTCCTACGTGTATTCGAATGCCGGAATTTATAAATTAAAACTTTATGTGCACGTGCGCAGACAAGACCCATTCGTATTTGATTTCATAAAATAGCCATTAAGTTGGTACCGTTTTGCTCCGACGATGTACAATTAGAAGGTTTTATTTGAATATATCGCTGCTTTACATGATGCCAGATCAGACCTTAAGTCTCTTGTAATATATTGTGCTTATGATGATATAGGCTATAAGTAAAACCTCTTCTAATATTTGATTTTATTATATTGAGTAAGATTAATTGGATGAGTTTTTCGGCGAGAATTGTCTAATGCGGTGTTTTGATTAACGTAAATAAATGAAAATAGTGGGAAGAAAGAATTCTAAAGTATCTCTATTTGAGTAAGCGAATGCAGAAGCAAAGTTTCAAGTTTCAAGCTTCGCGAGAGTGTCGATTTTCGCGCTAAAAGTGGATAGGATCACCAAATAGTGAACTGGAAAGTATACGAAGAAAAGTAGTGTACACTAATTTTTCTCAACTATTTCTAATATTATAATTTAATATTGATAAATAATTTTTTCTCCAACTTTCTACCGATACATTGTTTTGATCATTAATTTTTCTTAACCTTTGTTTATTTTAAAAGCTGCTTTTGACTATGACAATCTACATTCGTATTCCTTCCAACAGAGGTAGCCTCAATTAAAACTCGTAATTTATCCATTGACCTTCACAATGGCATTTCTATGCACATACGTGTACTCTACCTGTACATGCATTATTGTTGGAGCTCTACCTGCTTAACGTAGAATATTGATAATTGAATATTCTGGCATGTATGCGCGTATTTCGACTAAATTGTTGGATAATAACTCAACATATTTTAAAAGGCGAATCCATACGTACACAAAATATATAAAAAAAGGGGCAATTCATATATAGCACTACACAAATGACAATCAGTGTATGTGACTACTCATCTTTTATGGAGATCTCTCTATTATGGATTCGTTTTGTCTCTAACTCTCCCTTATTATCCATCTTTACCTCGTTTTCTGTGTCTCTTGGTTTCTCTGTTCCAATCATGTATTCTCTCCTTCTGCCTGTCATTACGTATCTTACTTTTCAATTTGTTCCGAGTCGACTTCGCACGCGCATCAAAGCTTATTCTTCGCTATTTCCTTTTATTATAACAGTATTTTTCTTTTTTTATTCTTTTCTAGTCCTCGTTACTTTCATTTGTTCTTTTATCTTCTATTTTTTCACATTTCAACCTACTTTATGATCAGCTTTAGATATAGAAGATTCTCTGGGTCAAAATATTTTTTAGCTTCACGAATTCTTAACCCTAGCCAAGTTCAAAATATAAAAGGATTTTTAAGCCAAATATAATACTCACAGTAAAATAAAACGCAAGAGACATGTATATATATATATATATAATTACGAGGAGAAGTAGGAAAATTTTATGGATGAAAATTACGTAAAGAAAAAGTAATACGATAAACACGTTCTATTATTCCCAATGAACATACAAAATTAATTCAACATTACTTGCTAGTAACTGGCCATGCATTATAGAATTACATTTTGTAATACATACTAATATTTGCTAGAATTATAATCACAACAAACTTTCCTCTAAATGAATTAATATTACATTATTTAGATGTTATTTGATTAATTTGTGTACATTAATTCCTACATTTTATTCACATATGCTCTCACACTCTACTAATATATACTCACATATTCTATTCGTGTATACTTATATAGTCTGTTCATCTATCAATTTCATATTCAGAAAAATAATTTTAGAAAATTAAGTACTATTATTTTAATACTTTTATTACTTTGTCTATTCGAAATTTTATTAATAAATTTCATAAATCAGATAATCATTAAATATACTAAATTTATCCACATATTTCAGTCGTGAATTATAATAAAATATATTAATGGGGAATAGGTTGAACCAATTTCAACAAAATTTGCGGGCACTTTTTAAAATATGTGTTCGTAGAGAAAAATCTAGTTTATTGAGAAAAATATCCGAGAGATTTATTATAGACACTTGATAATATTACAGATAATAATCATAATCACATTTAATGATATTATATTTTATAATTATAAGTGACCTTTTTTAAGACGTTTTTTTAAAAAGTCTTTCAAACATAATGAAATTTATTAGTATTTCGTGTGATATTAGTCATATGAAATGAGCCAACAAATGATAGAAATTATTGTTCCTTAATTTCACATAATATAAGAATGGATAATAATTATGATAACGGCAATTCATCATAAATAAAACAATTTATTTTGTATGTTAAATATTTCATCAATTATTTCATCCTACTGGATCTGTACATAAATTGTTTCTTCTCGTCACGCATTCACATTCACATGGACTTTCGTGAATTTTGTTAACAATGTAAATTTGAAAAAGATTGAAGGCTGCAATAAAAAATGTAAAATTACGTACTGCAATAGGATTGATGGGTAAAGTGTAGAATAAAAATTTATAAACGATATTAAATATAGATATATAATATTCAACTAAATTTTTAAATTTTCTACATTTTTAAATCGATAGAGAAATTTTTCGTGCATAAAATGAAAATAAATTTATTTACAATGATAAAGTAGTATGAGTTTCATTCTACCTATTTTTGATATATTTTATTTTATAGAAAAAAATTTCAAAACTGTTATACGTAATCATTATATAGATTTTATACTTTTTAATCTCCACTTTTTCACAACCATTGTTCTTATCGGATTAATATTTCAAAAATCACAAATACAAGCATTAATTATCATTATATATATGAAAATGAATTGATACCTACTTATCACACTTTACAACAATGTTAATTCTTTGCTTTACGTATAATAAAATAAAATTAAATAACAATGTCCGATATTAATAAAATTAACTTGCAAGATTTAATCAGCCTGGTCGCTCAAATATACCAATGCATCCGTAAAAGCCAAGTGTGTGTGTTTTAATATCAATCGAATGCAGACTCTTAACGCTCGATCGGATTATCGAGCTCGATATCAGTCGGTTTAAGTATGAGGTCGTCAACCGAGCAGCAAATTCCCGAGAATGCCAAGTGAATAAATGTTGACGAAGAGAAGCGCTCGCATAATTCATTATGCATATACGAACATTTGTAAGCCACATTAAACGAGCAATGCAACATGATATCGAAATTGAAATATAATATTAGGGTGAAAACAGTTGTAATTAATCGTCAAAGACATGGTGCTTCACTTTTCAAAAACGCAAAAATGCAAAACAGTAATGAGCACGTGTATGGTGACCCTTTTAACGAATGCCTCAAGGCTCATTTGCTCTGTAGTAGTATACTTGGACGGCCACCTTGAAATTTCTCATTCTCGTATTAATTAGTTTACATAATAATTCAAAGCTTCATCAAGGAATTTAGCCGAATTACTACCGAGTATACGGGAATTCACCCGAGTGTGAGCTCTCCTCAAGGTAGCGTGGGGGAGAGGCCAATAGTGGAAGGGGAGAGATGGCAGGGTAGAAAGAAATGAAGACGTTGGCGTCGCTTGTAATATTTTAAAATGCCTTTATTGATAATTGTTCGGGTAACTATCGCGACGATGAGCTTTCCCCAAGGTGGTGGGGGGGGAGGAGAGGCCGATAGTGGTAGTGGAGAGATGGCCGAATAGAAAGAAACAAAGACGCGGGAGGTCGAATGTAATGTTGTGAATTGATGTTTATTGAAAAACAAATAAAAATTTTAGTAAAGATGTACAATTCTGGTTTTACATATGAAAATATCATGTCTTGCTCTTTACTCTTATTCTGTTTTTTAATTTAATGTTCCTGTATTAATTTATCACAAAAGCACTAATGATTTTGTCTGCCTTTATCTCCTCTTACAGTAGTGAAGGATGTTTTAAAAGGCCTCTTAGTCTTACAAATTGTTTATTGTCGAAATATAACAGGCCTTGATGTGTTACCGCATGCCGTTCAATTGTGTTGAACGCAGTGGCAGCCCTTTTGTCCAATACAATTAATGTACGTATCGCTACTTTCTTTCTCGTCTGTCTAGTTTTGATGTCTCACCCCGCTCCTTGAGTATGGGTGGTCTCTTTAGATTTTGGTGAGAGTGAGAAGATTTTGCTTATTGTTTGAAACTAATTTTCTATTGTCATTGGAGCTCTAGTAAAAAAATTTCAACGCGCTTTTACAATCTTTTGGGACGTCACACCGACGTCATCAGTCCTGGCTGGGTTTTTCATGAATTCCATTTCTTGGATTCGTTAAGAGCTTATCACGAAGTATAGCAATTATGCTGTTATACCTAGAAGGAACTTGTCCGTTATTTTGACTAGGCTCGTATTGCAAGACACGTGATAGTCATATTTTCTATTCCGAAATCTTTTCGCGGCGCAATCCGAGTAAACATGATTGTAAATGGTCGTAAACGAGAACGAAAATATATTCGATGTATTGTTAAAGTGTATTCGTAGGTGTTGCGACACATCTGGCAGTCATAAACGTATTGAATGTACGAAAAGAATTTACAAACAAAGAGGTAGTAGCGAGAGTCGAGAAACTACAGGATTCTCGAACAATAATATATATGGACAAATATATGCTGTCTCAATTCGATGTGGTAAAAATGCAATGGCATCTTTATCTTGATTTATACATTCCGCAGGCGTAAATTGAATACCGCAAAGCTTGGGATAATTATTAATTATTTATTCAGTATGATGTTGATTCTAGCTTAATATCCTTAATTAAACTAACTTAATCTAGTTTATATACAATTGTCGGTGTCTTGCCGGATGGTTAATGTTAATAAATGTTTGTTAATGAATCTTTATATTATTTATTTCCAATTATGTCGTCATTCCGGCCGAATGCGTAATGTCGGCCAAATATCATCGCAACGTTCACTAGTGATTGAATACCGAAATGATCTCAGATTAGTAGTTTAAATACAGGTGAATACCTGGCTTATACTGCACATTGATCGTGTCCAATGTCCTTCTGGACACTATAGGGACGGCAGACCCTGGTGGCGGCTTCTTCGTTTTTCGTTTACACTGAACTCTGGGAAGTCGCGGCCCAGCGGAGAGGAGCGGCGCCAGCAGAAAAGTAACTTGAATTATAGCGACTTGATATGAGCGTCAGGTAGAAGCTTCTTTATAATGATACCGATAATGATACTGTATTTTGCTTTGAGATTATTTTAAAGAGAGCGTAATCTCTAAGAGAATTCACGCGTGCTGTGTAGTTTCGATGTCTTTCAAATTGAGAAGTTTTAGTGATTGGATGAAAACTAATTATCAGCTGTCATTGGAGCCCTAGACAAATAGTGTCAACACCCTGTTGAAGGGGTTAGGGACAAAGTGGTGGCAACCGAGTAGTGGTGGCGCCTCGAATGGACGGCTGAGCTTGTTATTTACACTTTTCAATTTTGAATCGGTATGTTATAAAAACAGCACGACGTTTCCTACAATATTTCCTAAAATATTTTGTCCGTTGATTTTATTCGGCTCGTGTTACAAGACACGTGTTGGTCGTAGTGACCATCGTCGAGCTTTCGAGGTCCAAGTAAATAGGATCGTTGAAAGGTCATTAGCGAGGAAAAGATGTAGATGATGGATTTTATAATTATATATTCATGTGGCAATCACAATATAAAATATTCAAAAGGTAATATACAAACGAAATGGTATTCTGTCGAGACGATCGAGATTCTATAATAATCTCAAAAAACAGAGTAATTTATACTTGTATTTACAGCAAACATCATTTTCATTATTACTGGTCTTTGAGTTTTTACATTTCGCAGTCTAAATAGTATGAAAAATTTAAGGACGTGCACTGCATTTACAAAGAGCATACAATAATATTAATAATAAGAAAACTTTTTTATACGTTTAGGGAACCTTTGAATTCTAAATGATTATATTAACTGCATTATATAATCGTTATATTAAATATATTCAAACTTCCATACTAGATGGGCTTATTCATAATTTATGATAATAAATTCAACTTCATAGCATAACTCTTTTAAAGACAATTTTGTTGAATTAATTATATGCACCAGAGCAGGAAGGGAAGTGTACGCGGCCGAGGAGGAAGTAGTGCGGAAGCTGAGCCACCAGTTGCCCAAACCCCATTTACCTCGTGTACAGTTATAGTCCT
>JAPYYT010004280.1:0-10573 GCA_030522565.1 Ceratosolen corneri | reverse complement strand
ATGCTGGCTTCAAAATAACTTTGTATCGAGAGATTACAAATCAATAGATTTCTAACAAGATTCTGATGATTCTCCTCACTTCTCGCGAAGGGGGGGGGGGGGTTTCTTGTTCATCTATGAGTGAGAATTTTCGGTGATTGGTTGACACCTAATTATTCAGTTGTTATTGGTGCCCTTTGACCGGTAGTGTCAAACACTCATTTAGTGATGACGCTTTGGCCCCTGGCGTCGCTTTATATTTACACATTTCGAAATATGCATCTATTTGGTGTGAAAACAATCCATACAACATTTTGCGACACTCGCCTTGCAATGCACGTTATGGTCATATTGACCATCGTCGATTTTTAGAGTGAAATGCTGGAAAAAATCGACCATTTCAAATTATTATCGAAGAAAAAATATACGTAAAATATTATCAATATATTCGTCGTGTCTTCAGGGACATCTAACAATCAAAAACATAAGAAATATTCAAAACAATTATCAAGCAAATCAGTATTATTTAGTGACTTTTCAGATTCTATTGGGTTCTCGTACACATTTTTATTACTTTATTTTGATATTTGTTTATCAACTTTTTAATGTTAAACATAATTCAATAATTATATTATTTGTATGCTTAAACATTATAAAAGAAAAATAATTTTAAATAACTAACCTAAAAGAGCGGGCATTTTTCTAAAAAGCTCCATGATAGCAGTAGTTTGGTAGGGAGTATTTTGCAAAAGTGCTTGCCATAATTCTAAACCATCCTCTAATAAATAAATGTATTCTTGTTGATTCATATCACAACTCAATTCTATAACTTTAATTACCAAAGGTTGCAATATTATGCTATCTGAACCGAGAGCTATTTCTAAATGAACAAGAGTTGATAAAATAGCACATCTTAACATATTATGATTTTCTGATTCTTGCCATAATTGTGGTAAATATGCATTAAGCGATTCAATGTATGGTTTGATTTCATTTCCAACTCTTTCAATTATAAAAGATAAAACATATAAAACTCTCATCTAAAAAATAAATATAAGAATAAAAATAAGTAAATTTCAGTTTATAAATAATAATTATCAAAAATATTACACATACCTTTGTATCACACTCATTAACTTCTTTCAGAAGACAAAATAATAGAGAAAAGATCTGCTCTAAAAATGGAATAAAATCATATATATTAAATTGAAAATCATCAATTGCAAGTTTTAATGCATCACTTGCAGCTAATCGAACCCCAAGATCTTCGCCTGGACGTAAAGATTGAGCCATTAAACTATATAATTCAGGTCTATATTCTGCAGATAATTTGACGCCTAAAAATAAATTGCATTAAATATTTTTTAATATATTACTGATAATTATCTTATATTCTACCATTAACATTATATTTTAAGCTACTGCTTATGAATCGTGTTTATATTTTTATTATTGTGAAAAGTATTTAATTGTCATTTTTATATTAATTGAACTAATGAATGAAGTTACGAACAGTGTAATAAATGAAACTAGCCTTTTGTAACAAACAATACAAGAATGAATCGTAAATTTAATTGTACCTAAATATTATATGAAATAGAAAAAAAAGTGTATTCAGCAATTAAAAAAATATTTAGGATAAGATTAAGACAGTCTTTATATCAGAAAATATGAGTTAAATAGATATTTTGAAATTTTCAAAAAAGATTATCTAGAAAAATTGATACTTTATGTTAATTAATTAAATATTTGAAGCTTTTAAAATTACTGTAGCTACATTTTTTTAAACTATCTCTAATACTGCTTCACACGTTAAGAACAAAAAAATCTACATACCCTTCCAAGATATATACCGTTTTATTTCTATATTTATAATACCTACAAAGTCGACATATTTATAGGGTATACGCAAGAAGTCATTTATTTCCATTTATATTTACATATGTACAGAATATATTATATATTTCTTTTTCTTTTGGACCGAAACTTTTATATTTGATTTTTAGAATTATCTATTTAATTTACTTAACATTCCTTATATTTAATAATTATTTTATACTTTAAATTCAAGGGAACATTTATATAACCAGAGAACAATTTACTATGATTATTGCTTTATAAATTAAAAAATCATATATAATCCACATTTTCATATTCTTTATGTAATTTATTCTCATTCAATTTTTTAAAATTCATCTATACTTTATTTATTACTTTAATTACATTCGTGCATACTTTAAAATTTTACTTTCATATTAATGAATGCCTACATATTTCTTAAAATATTTAACATTTATTAAATTTCTTATGTTAATGTTATAGACATCCATTAAAATTGAATTGCTCATTCAGGCTCATATTATACAATCGGTTTATTCTTCAATGATATTATAATTACACTGCATTTTTCTCATATATTTCCAAAATACTATTATAGATTTTATTTTTATATTTATTCGTTTATATAATTTTCGCATGTTACTTATCATCATGAACTATTAATAATGAACCAATATTCTAGTTCAATTTCTGTATTTAATTCTAAAAATTGTTAATATTTATAGATGTATCGCTTCTATTATGGTAACTGTATTTTATGACTCAAATTCTTAATTTTGTTCTTGATATTATAACACATCACAAAATTATAATTATTCATACTTCAAATTACATAAACTTATTTTCTATTCAAGTTTATGAAGTATCAATCACTCTTAAATTATATATTTTATTTAAATCATATTTTTTCTTATTTTTTTTTTAACTTTTTTTTCATTTTTATATTTAGTGTATGATCAAAAATCAACTCCATTAGAAAAAAATTTCTAAGCTTAATATTTAGATAATATTAATAATATTATATATGTTATAAATAATATTAATAATCTGTAATAAAAACAATTTAGTCATTGCATCTGCCAAATTCTAAGAAAAATGTATGAATTAGTACTTGAGGAATGGTTCGATGGACAGCATGATATACTACCTTCAAATTTTTATGAACAGTTTGAGATTGTAATTAAATACCAAGATTAATAAGCTTAAATTAAGGTAAATTAAAAGAAAAAAATGAATTATAATAAATAATAAAAATGGTTATAATCCAATATTTCAAAAAGAACAATGTAAGTTATGCAGAACAGAATTAAAATGAAAATGAATCGTCTATGCATTCGAAAGTCATTATTACATCGTGCATCAGATAGAGAATGAAGTAAACATCTATAATTTTTTATTATTGTAATGGGGAATAGTTTTTTAAGTTGTTTGGAGAACCTTAGACAACTCATAAGAAGTCATTGATAACTATGCTAATTTTCCATATTTGAAATATCATTAATATATGTTGAAATTTGTTAAAACTAGAGTTTTCGAACTAAGATTCAATGATTAATTTACGGTAATACATAGTATAGATCCAATCTTATAAGAGGGTTTACATTATTATGTATATAATAAATTACTCAAGAAATCATTATTCCCCTGTATTCATTCAAATTGTATAGATTTTTCAATTTCATTATGAATGAAGTTTGTCCAGCTTTTTCTGTTATTCGTAAATATTGTTATTTTTTATATTTAATATTATAAATCTTAATATTTACTATTCACACACATAGAGAGATAGAGAAAAGAAACACGATTCATTTGAATGCATACTTCAGAATATACGATTTAAATTTTATTTTGAAATCATAAAATATATTAAATTATATCTTACAAATGAAGAAACTACTCACCCGTCCAACGACCAATAAGCCAACAGACACGTCTTCGAATTATTCTATAATTATCACTTTTATCTTTTAATTCTAATTTTAATGTTGTAGAGAACCATTGGTCAAAATTTACTTCATCATACAAATCGAATCCAGCTAATCCAACTGCATTATATACTGCATCTTTTAGCAAAATACCATGAAGATCATTCGGATTAACTAGCTGATGATGCTTTTGCATAAGTTCAACTAATACATTAGAAAAAATATCCTTAAATTGATGTAAAAGTACAAGAAATACAGACTCTGTACACGGCTAAAAAGAATAATTATATTATGTTTAGAATTTAGACTTTAAAATTAAAATAATTACCCGTAGACTATATTTCCATGATTCACCACAATCATCAAATCCTTTATATAAAAAGTAAATTAATGATTACATAATTGTAAATAATAAAATTATTTAATAAACACAAACCAAAATTTTCTGGGTCGGTATTCCACATTTCTAGATCTGAAGATGTTAAAACAAAATAGTGCGTTACAAGTCGTGTACAAATTTCATTTAATATCTCCATAGTGAAAAATTCTTGTTTAAGTTGATGCGCTCTCAATGTAAGAAAATTCTTTGTTTCTGTAAAAATGTACTGTTTGTACTATATATCTCTAAATAATTTTAATTTGAAAATAAATTTTTATTCATTTCAATATAATTAATATAAAGTATTATGTAAATTCTAAATTATTAATTGTTATCTAAATTACCCAACTTATAGAACCAAAAAAAATTTTTTGAAACCTTTTAAAATAAAAAATGATTTTTCAATTTTGTTGAGCGGCGATTTAAATGGGATTTGGATTATATATCGTCACAAAGAGCCGCGATAGTGCGTATTTATGAAGTGGTCCTCGAACTGTTGCTCTTCAGCTGTATATTCTCCTTAGTAAATACTGGTCGTATGACAAGCTAGTCAAAAGTGGAGTAAATAGCTATTGGCATTCATGTTGAATGTATGACGATGTTTGGCTTAATGACTTGTCCAAAGACGTCTGCACATAGTATACTATATAATAGATAATCGGTAGGAACTCGGTCGCCCAATGTTAGATCTTATTAAATGTGGCAGTCTTGAAGTTGTATTTCGATTGTAGATGGCAGTATTGATAATGTTTTGAGGACGAGAGCATTGAAAGCATTTTATCAAAATTCAAAGAACTCCGAGTTATTGATAGGTTTCATGTATTTTTGTTTTTTCACCAATTCCATAATTACCTAGAACCGATTGAAACAATTAATTCTAGGTTGTAGTACTAAACTTCTTGTAACGAGTGAAACTTCGGACTCTGTACCAGTGAGTAACTATATTCTTACTATAATTTTCTGATCATACTGCAATCAGAGCTGTAGCTATATATATAAATAAATAGAAAATAAATAGAATTACATAAATAATTAGTTTCAATGTTGATATTGCACCCTTATCCTAACATACTACAGAATTGCAACTTGCGGTTATACTATGATGTTTTAGATGCAATAAAGTATGGTGTCGTTTTTTTACATATATCACACGTTCTTCTCGTATAACATTGACCTCCGTATTCGCAGTTAGAGAATTATTTCTTTTTATCATCTGATCCTGGCATAGTTGAAGTCTGGGAGTTGCCATATTGGCAGACGCTTTTCTATACTTTTCCATCTTGGAGGAATCCGACTTAATATTTTGATATGTTTAATTCCGTACTCACTATCATCCTCATTTTACCGTTAAAAAATTTCTCCATTTGTTGATAAGTTGGGTAGTCGTTAATATTCATTCCATTCTTAAGTGAACTCTTGACCAAATAACAATATAAGTTGGCATACTATGACTATATCCTTGATGTTGTGCATCTTTTCTTCGTGACGTAACTACTTATAGGCTTCTCTTTCCAGGTTCACTGGTTTGGTCAGTTTTGATGAGCTTGTGTCACTCACTCATGATTCTTACACTTCTGTAATTTTCCACAATAGCTCTCAGCAAGTTGTTAGCAAATCATCTTCCATCCATATTCTTTTGAACAGATCATGGAGCTCTCCTTCCAAGGAATTCTTAAGGAATTATTAAATCCATTTCTCTCTATGACACAAAATTATCTTTGAATCCAGGCCATGCAGAAGTCTTCATTAAACTTGGTGCTTGTTATTTGTGGCAAACGCAGAAAATCTTGTTCCGAGACTTGCTGTTCTCTGGTTTTTATTCTTAGCTATTTTATCTAAAGTAGTATTTAGCATCATGCAGCGGCTTGCATTGTTGCACCAACACTTGGAAGCACTGATTGTTTGTTTTTTTTCAATTTTAAATCGGTACATTATGAAAATACTACGAGATTTAGCAAATAGTCTCGTATTGCAAGATACGTGATGACCATCACGTCGTCGTACTTTCGAGGTGCAGTCCGAGTAAGCAGGGTCGTTAAAAGTTCATTAGCAAAAAAGAAAGTACTCGATATATTTTCTAACTGTAGGCTCTTCAGACACATCTGGTAATCATAAACATATAAGATATTCTGGAGAATTTACACATAATGAGGTAGTATGGAGAAACTAAGAAAAAAAAACTAAACAGAATCTAGAACAGATATACTTTTAGATAAAATACTAAAACAATTGTACTTCAAAGCTATATAGAAAAAAATCATAAGTTTGTATTCAATTTGATATTGAAATCAAGAGAATTGTAAATAATTTTTGCTAGTTGAAAATATTTTTAATGATTCAGACAACTGTAGTTAAACTAAAAAATGCAATACATATCACAATCAAAATTAGACTTCAAATATTAAAATACCAAAATCACAGATTGTACAAAAGTTTTAAAAAATGTACATCAAACTATTCGTAAGTAAATCAATTTAAAATAATAAAATAATGCAATCAATTAAAAAAACCTTCATTTACTTACGTTATTTAGTGTTACAGAATCTGTCTTAAGAAATATATTAACAAATTTGAAATTAACTTAAACTATATTTTCGTTTTTAGTTTCATGTTTTTAATCAATTGTTTTAAGATTGTCTAAATTAAAAAATTAGTAATACTATTCCTCATATAATCTTAAAGAGTCTTCTTAATAATATCCTATAGAAAAAATAATCAATTATTTTATAAAAGAAATAAAACCAACTGAGAAATTCGGAAATCCATATAAAATAATTAGGTCAATTTGAATGTTAATACAGCTGTATTTTGAGTAGTAATACTTTTAATGATTACAAAAAAATAAATAAATAAATTTGTTTTTGTTATCTTCATTATTTTATTTACGATTTAAATTATAAAATTCAAAGTTTATTCTCTATAAGTGTTGTATGGTAGATATTCCATATTTCTATTTAATACAAAATAAGTGTTCAAAGTACGTGGATTTGTACTTATAGATACCATCAAATTTATTTAAAAATAGAAAAATAGCATAAGTATAGTTGCTTTCTCATAACGAACCTTTTAAAATACAAAATAAAATGTTTTTTATTATCGGAAAATTTATTGTATTAAAATACGTATATATTTTTTTTCAACGTTCTTCATACATTTTTTACAATTATTATAAGAATCAGCTAAAACCATTTATATATTATTTCTGTCTCTACTTTCAATCTTTGAAATGTTCCGGATTATATACTTTAAAAATCCTATGATGTACTTTGTTTTTGATAAAATCACAAATTTTTTAAACAGAAATCTTTCAAAATATAGTTTCTTTATATTCATTACACTACAATACTAGTCCTTTAAACCTATTTTATTTTAATTAATGTATTTTATCATTTTTCAATATATTCCATTTTCTTTAATTCACTTATAAAAAATTTTTTTTAATTGTAATTAAAAGTGGTTGTCCCTTGATTTTTAAAACTTTATTATTTTCATTATACCTTTACGAGTTAAATGAAATTGCATAAAATATTGAATTTTTGTCATAGCATGAAATGAATTGATAAAAAGGTTATGGTACCAATAGAAATTAAATAAAAGTTTGAATTTTATTTTATAATTTGTTCAAAAAAACATTTTAAAATTTATGATGTTTATGTTTTATGATAAAATAATTTTCGTATAGCATTAAAATTTCAACAGAAGCAAAATTTGTTATATTTCCAATTCATTAACAATGGTAAATTTGATATTTATAAAAAGTTATGTAAAACATGCTAAATATTTAATACTATAGCTAATTAAATAAATAATTTCGCTCTTTTAAAACTTCATATTTAGTATACAATTGTAATAGATATTAATATAATTGTATAAATTGAAATTTTTTTCTTGAACTTAATTTGCATCCATAAAAATAATTTTATAAATAATTAAAGTTTTTCTTCTATTAATAGTTACTTAAACTTTTTCATAGTAAATAGTTTTTTAAATTGGTTTAAAAATATAAGATTAATTATAAAATTTGTGTAATTTATTTAAATAGTATTAAATTATTTATTTTTTAATATTTGATTCAAGTATAAAAAATATATATAATATAGTATTATTATTTATCTAAAAACTAATTAGAACGTTTTCGCTAAATTGATAATTCATATTATTGGATAAGATGGTATGTGTAATAAATTAGATTTTTCATTAATAAAAATAAAAGGATCTTGTTTGACAGTGTTCGAGACTCCGCTTGATATCGGATATCTCTCCTTTAATATTTCCATGATTGAAAGTATTCATTTAGTTTATATATTAGATTCCACGAATCTTGTAAATAGTAATTTAACTAAATGCTATTGTAAACACTTGCGAGCTATGTACCCTACCGCTCTTTTCCTTTAACTCCCACCTTGATAATTTCGAACTCTCATATTTAAACCCACCAATCAAAATTAAAAATCACTTTGAAATTATCAACTGAATTTTCCCCTTCTTATGAAAAACGATAAAGGGATCGACTACGTAGATACGGACGCACAGACATTACAATAGTTACTTCTGACACCTCAAAGCTTACAGTAGTAGTCTCATTATTGTACTTGGTTGATTTATAATTACATAATATTAAAACGAGGTAAGGCTGCATTTTACACGATAATTCTCCTATAGGAAGTACAAGAGAACATTTATTAATCGTATTGCATTACCGCTTATTGAGCAACGGACAGCATAACAGTATATTCTATGTAAGTTTTAGATATATTTATTATCAATCCACTCATGTAAGAAGCGCGCAAACGCTAGAAGCATATATCTTACAAAGTATCTCCTCTCATCAAGCAGTGGACGATTAATAACATATATATATATATATAGAATTATTTAGACATGTTAACATTCCCACTCACTAAGAAGCAGGAAGATCAAAGATATGTACTTATTCATAATTTTACATATTCATTGCAGCCACTCACACTAAGTATACAAATTATTAAACAATTGTAATTTTGTCAGAGGTAACTCAACTACTCATTAATACATTTCTGATAATAATATCCCACATCTATTCCTTATTTATTTTATTTAACCTCCACCTATTCCTTCTTTATCTCATTTAATAAATATCTTGTTCGAGAATCATGCAATTTCTCGACTCGCGGTACTACCTCTTTGTTTTGTAAATTCTTTTCATACATTCAATACGTTTATAATTGCCAGATGTGTCCCAAGATCTTTTAAATATTCTTTAAAAATACATCGAATATTTTCGTTTCTTTTTATGACCGTTTAACGAGCATGTTTACTCGGACTGTGCCTAAAAAAGATACTTTGAAATAGTAAATATGACCATCAAGTGTCCTGCAATACGAGCCCAGTAAAAATAACAGACAAATCCTTCTAGGTATAGCAGCATGATTGCTATATTTCGTGATAAGTTCTTAACGAGTACGAGAAATAGAATTAGGGAAAAACTCAGGCATGCCTCAGGACGTCGGGGTGACCGCGCGAGCCGCAGTCCGACGTCGCAAAAGGTTACCACCATTTCGTCCTTCCCCTGTAAAAGGGCGTAGACATTTTTGTCCAGAGCTACAATGACAACAGAAAATTAACTTCAAACAATAAGTAAATTCATCCCATTATCACCAAAAATCTAAAGAGACCACCCCTACTCAAGGAGTGGGGTGAGACATCAAAACCAGACTGCAGGCGCGCAGCGCTTCAGAATTCTCGTTGAAATCAAATCTCTCAAAAATCAATCTCACGCTTAGTCTTACAAAAAAGAGATTCTGAATCTACAGTGTTCGGTATTATAAAGTTTAAGCTTCACGCGACACTGGTACGAAACCACAACACGTTACATAACATACGCTTGGACCCGCGAAACTCCTGCAAAAAGTATCCATAGACTGCAGTTCTCCCCTTTATCTGGATACATTGGTGCGCCGCATTCGTGACTATCGTCGACTAATAAAGCTGAAAAGGACGAGAGACCAGACCGAAGACAAGTAGTGAAAAGTACATTTATCTAATTGGAGAAAAGGTCTGCCACTGTGTTTAACACAATTAAACGGCAAGTGGTGTATCGAGGCCTGTAATACAATTGAAGAATTCGTAAGACTAAGAGGCCGTTGAAAACCTCCTTCACTACTGTAAGACAAAATAACGGCAAATAGAACAGAAAGAATAATTAGTGCTTTGGTTATAAATGAATACAAGAACATTAACGGCAAATAGAACAGAAAGAATAATTAGTGCTTTTGTTATAAATTAATTCAAGAACATTAAACATTAACACTAAAGAACAATCAATAAGAGTAAAGAACAAGACAGTGTATTTTCATATGTAAAACCAAAATTATGTAAAGAAAGTTTCTATTTGATTTTCAATAAATATCAATTCACAGCATTACATTCGACCCCCCGCGTCTTCGTTTCTTTCTACCCTGCCATCTCTCCT
>JAPYYT010004279.1:0-14359 GCA_030522565.1 Ceratosolen corneri | reverse complement strand
TGTCTCTCAGCTTAGTGGAGAAATTCGTTAAACCCCCACCGCTGTCGCCGGCCTAGCTAGTCCTCTTGCTATAAAATAGGACCGCAAGCTCACGACAGCGAGAGAAGTACTCCGAACGATTCTACTTCTTCCGCCCGTCACGGAAGAGTCTCGTGCGCTCAATGCGCAGCTTCGTCAACACTGTGAGCGTGCTACTTGCCCGCTGTTGTATCCTTCCCATCCTGGATAGAGCTCCCAGGGTGGAGCGCAAAAGCGACCCAGTACTAAAAGGCAAGTAGCAATACCGGTTTAAAATCATCGCGAAATACTTATTCGATTGAGCCTAGCGTCAGTAACGGCAACTCGCGTTACTCCGAACTTTATTCTATTGCGACAGCTCTTTATACCGTAAAAATTGTATTTCAGCGCCTATAGATTTAAAAACCCGCCGCGCGGTATGACCCCTCGCTGATTCGACCAAAGCGCCGGTAATTCGATTCCGCCGCCGTTTTGTATCGGATAATTAAGACAGTACGTAGTTTAGTGCGACAGTCCGGCTTTTCACCTTTATACCAATTCTTGTTTCATTATTTCTATCCATTACACCGTTATACCTTTTCTTGTTATTATTTATTTACATCACTGCGTGCATTTCGATCGTTTTTATAAATTCAATAAATCTTTGCTTATTTTCATTTTACCCGGATTACACAAAATTTATTTCTTATTTATCTCCCTGCTATCTCACCCCTTCCACTATCTGAAATTTCACACTCGGGGTTACGCCCGAAAATTTTCTAATTGATAAAAATTAAATTTAGTCAATATTTAATATTAAATGATTATGGTTCAAAATTATTCGAATTAAAAATTTAATATATATAATATAACGTTAGATTTAAAGAATAGTTTAAATATTTTTTAATGCTGCCATTCAGTGATTTTTTGTTTCAAACTAAAATATAATAAAGATATTTTCGCAAATACAATATAGTTAAGATTTCCATTTTGCCTTTCTAATAATAAAACATTCCTTCATAAATGAGTCAAATATATTATCACTTAAATATATAAATAACATTCATATTAATATTTTTCAATAATAATAATAAACACTTCCTTTTTATTTAATTATTTTTTAATTATAATGATAAATGTTTTGTATTAACCATACACTAAAACTAAAAATTTGTATTATACATTAATAAAATTAATTAGAAATAATTGTGTTTACAAATGTTTACAAAAATTTACAATGAAAAGCTATATATATGTAAAAATTTTAATTTATAAAAAGAATAATATTATTTATATAAACATAATTTTTCATTTTCTTGTGTACGGGAATTAATCCAAGAGTGAGCTCTTCCCAAGGTAGTGTGAGGAAAAGACCGACAGTGGAGGGAGAGAGATAATAGGATTGAAAGAAACGAAGACCAAGCCGGCGTATGTAATTCTGTAAAACTATTCTATTTAAATGTATTGAAATATAATACTGTCTCTAGTTGATATGATAAAATATAATGCTATTATAACCTTGAATTTGAATCATTGAACTATAGTAATATTGAGGCGTAAATTGAATATCGCAAAAGCTTGAAGTAAATTTAGAATATGTTTAGTTCCTTGAGTTTAATTGAATGTAGCTTATTTCCACACGGGCACAATATTCAGGCATAAATTGAATATGACCAAGCATGGTCTCGTTGTGTTAGTTTAGATCAACGGAAATTACCTGCTGACGTTGTTCTGCTTACTGGATATAGTGTTAAAGATGGTATGGGTAGATGTAACGGGCAATTAATGAATTGCACGTCAGCAGCAGCTTCCTCGATCACGCTGCTCGAGCTTACTCGCACTTATCCTCACATCAAGCGAGTAGCACACTCCAGAGAGTTTATTTCCTTATCAGCGCCAACATGAACCTTCTTATTTTTTATTCCGGCAACTATATTATTTTTTAATTTTAGTATATTTTACACTAAAATTAATCTAATACATGTGTTCGGGATTAATGTGACAAATTGCAGATGGAGAGAGGCGGATAGTGGAAAGAGGATGATAGAAATAGGTTTCAAAGAAAGAAGTCTTAGGAGTTTATTGTACGTTTATGTAGTTTATTGAATAAATATTGAAGCAAATTGTATATATAAAGTGAAATGAATTTAGAGGTAATTAGATTATTATTGTAATTAGAAGAGGTATTCAGAGAGTTTATAAAGATGGCAGAAAATAAAGTATGAGGTAGGGAATTGTAAATTGATACTGGTTTATGGGTGTTAAGGGGGTGAGGGGGGGAGTTATCTCTGACTATTAAGCAATTATTAATATGCTGTTTGGGACAGATATCACAGAATAGGAGAGGGGGGAAGATGTAACTGCAGTCGCGACAGTATGACTCCGAATTGAATGAAGTGAATTACACGCACTTGCCCTTGAGGAGAAATAAAAGGGGGATAGAGATACGTGGGATAATTATTGAAGTAGTAACGCCTGTTGCGGTATGATCGGATGCACATGGAGGAGGTTGACTGCGTGGAAATAATAAATAATAAAGATTTATATATTTACACGAATCTGGAAATGCCTGGGTATTGACGCTTCCGTATTAATGCTTCCGTATTGAGAGCCGCACTGGGTAGGCGTAATACTAAATGTACTAATTATTATCATCTAGCGAGATGGTGATCACGAAGGGGGGCGAACTGTAGTCTTGTGTCGAGATGTTTACTGGGTAGTTTTCAGGGGCAGGTAATAGTCAAAAGTAACTGCCGCATCTTCTGTGCGATCGTATTTATATATCGGGTATCCTTTCTATTGTTTTGTGGGGAATGATAAAAGATAGGTTAGCAGGGGGAGGTCTGATGTTGAGAGGCGTGCTGCGAAGTCAGTCTCTTATAAACATTGCATTTAACGTTTGCAGACAGGGCAATGCCCGGGTCAATAAACACTGACTATATTTCTAAACGCAAATACAATCGAAGAGAGTTTCGTTAGCGAACGGAATCTCGAACATGTAAAATAATGAAAATGTTTCAAAATATTATTCTATATGTATGTGAATGAAAAATATAATTATTAAATTATAATTTATTATTAAAATGATAATTATATTTCAAAATTGATATGGCTGACTATTTTATCACAATAAAATATATTTTAAACATTTACAAACAAATTTTTTTTAAATATTTACTTTATTTTAACATAATTCGTTTTCCATACTAAATTCCAAACTTAAAAAATATTCAATAATTGTGAAATTTTATTAAATTATAATTTTATATATTTATTAAATATACAATGAATATAAGATATAATTTCAATTAAATCTTAATCATTGACATCTACGATAATTGTATTAACTCTAAAACAAGATTTGTCCACACAAAATACCTTGTAAAATATCTTGTAATAAAAAATATCTTATAAGTGTTACTCATAACATTATAAATATAAAACATTATAATAGTAATATAAGAACCTTAATTAGTTTTATTAGCCTATAAATAAATTTTAAATTTAATTTTAATTTTTTTATGCTGTTAAACAAAGCTTTATATGTTTTTGTTTAAATTACAGAATCTTTATATTAATAAGGTTAAAAAATTATGAATATAAATTATCTATTTAATTAGTTCATTTGCTTAACACTTTATTATATTATAAGTGTAATTAAATTATAGAATTATTTTAATTTAGAACTAGATTAAAAATTAATTTCAATTTTATGTAATAAATTTTAGAAATATTTAAAAATTTGTTATAACAGTAACAAAAATAGCAATAACAAAATTCTTATATTATATGAAATTAATTTATCTGTTAAAATATATATGATAATTAAAATCTTTTATTTTTATGTACTAATGAATATTTCAAATGTTTTAAATTATGTATTTAGTAATTTATAAATTTAGTAAGTTGCAAAGTTATATATTTTTTGCCAAATTATAGATTTAATAATTTTATTTTATTTATAAGTAAATTTTTAAATAAAAATAAAAATTACTTAATTACTCATATTTTTTTCAATAAATTAATTTATATTTTGCTTTAAAAAGGAGTGAATATGTCCAGCAAATGTATTTTAAATATGGCCTCCGTAAAGCGTGCAATGATATACATTTTTCGATAGTTTTGCAAGTTTAATCGTGTAAAAATATATTTTTATTAATATACAAAAAAGAAAAGCTTTATAAAAATGGAATGTTTAATAGGAGTTCAATTTAAAGATTTTGTTCTAGTCGCTGCTGATATGACGAACGCAACATCAATAATGGTTATGAAAAATGGTACTTTCAATTTTATTAAGAAAATTTAACCTGTAATGATTTTATTTTGGATACATATGTACAAATTTGTATATGAATATTTGATACAAAATTATATCTCTGTAATCATAACATAATTTCAAAGTTCTTTACTTATTTAATATTACATATTTGTAATTTTTTAGATGAACATAAAATTCATAAAATATCAAATAAACTTGTTATGGCTATATCCGGTGAAAGTGGCGATGCTACACAATTTTCTGAATATATTAGTAAAAATTTACAGTTATATAAAATGCGCAATGGATATGAATTGTCTCCAAAGGCAGCAGCAAATTTTACTAGAAGAAACTTAGCAGATTATTTAAGATCAAGATCACCATATTTTGTAAATATGCTTATGGCTGGTTATGATGATGAAATAGGACCTGAATTGTATTTTATTGATTATTTGGCTTCATGCGTTAAAGTACCTTATGCTACTCATGGTTATGGTGGTTTCTTTTCACTCACTATTTTAGATAGATATTATAAAAATAGTAAGTTAAATTGTTATTTGATTCTATAAATATTTTAATAAATATGAGTTTATATTTTCTTGTTATATTTGAAAATCATTTGTCTTAAAAAATAAAAGCAGAATAATTATCTTCTAATAATCTTTAAAACTAGAAAATACACTTCTTAATATTATTAAAATAAAATTCTTTACAGATTTATCAGAAACTGAAGGTTATGATTTGCTGAAAAAATGTATTCGAGAAATTCATAAAAGATTAATTGTTAATCTACCTAATTTCAAAGTTCAAAAAATATCTAAAAGTGGAATTTCAGAACTATTACCTATAACAGCTCATAATTTGGCCATTGAAGACACTGACAAAATTTAAATATTAAGTAATTTATTTCATATAAAAATCCAATACATTTGTAAAATCGTATCAATGTATTAATTAAATCTTCACAATTTTTATAATTTAAATTAAGTTTTCTCTTAATAAATTAGTAATAAAATTGAATTTTAAAATTTATAATAAATGCATTTGTAAAGTTTCATAAATTTATAAAACAGATATTCAGTATTTTATATTTATTAGAATATGTAACTATTAATTTTGCACTATACAATTGTTTCAGGAACACATTTTATTAACTGTCAAATATACGTTTTGTTTAAATTACAGGAATAACTAAATTATAACTCATGAAATTCGTAAATCTTACAAAAATTTGAAGAATGTAAGCATTAATTAAAGTATATTCTTTGTTAATCATTTTCCATAAAAATACTTTAAAATTTTTTGTACAACATGTATGTATTTATTTTGTAATCAATTTATTTAAATTTTATGATACAAATATAAATTATATTAAACTAATACAAATATAATTAAACTTGAATAAACAATATAGTTTTAATAAGTTGTTTTAAATATACCGTCAAAATAAATTGTAAATACTAACAAAATGTCAACAATCCTGTTATAATATAACTTTTCTGTTTATTTTGTATTAATAAATTTTATATAATAAAATGAAACCAATCAAGATTGAAAGCAAATGTTACTATTTCTTAAATAAATTTAATCTTATACTAGACTCTTATTCAACAATTAATATTCATTTTTATATTGAACTTTACATTTGTTTTCAAACCTTTATTAAAAATAATATGCGAGTAATAATACTTTGACAAATATATTTTCTTTAATACTCTATTAATCAATAATTAGTAAATCATAATTATTAAATTTCAATAAAATTGGAGTGGATCAAAAGGTTATATAATTCAAATTTGTACATCAAAATATAAAACTTGATTAAAAGCAAAAATTGAAGTGAATTATGTATTTTTTACAACTACAGTTAAAAACACATAACTAAGATTGTACGTCATTAGTAGAAATAGTATCAATGTCTTCAGTTACTGAGTGTAACAAATCTACAGCTATTGTACAAGCACACATTTACACTTTTCAATCTGAGTCATCTATTAATTTTATTATGAAATTTGAACATATGTATTTTAACTCAGACATTTCATGCATTATACTGTTTATCATGAACGCATATAGTTTTATTTTTCCTTTCTGTTTTCAGTTTCTAGTGTTTGTTCTTTAGTAATAGCTGGATGATCCTCATATCTAAAATTATATATAAATGTAAATAATAATACTTTATAAGATGACAGATTCTCTATTATAATTCATAAATCTAATTTATTTAATTTTTTTAATTATAAGTATTACTGATGCAAACTTCTTTATTAATAGTAATCTATTACTAGTTATTAATATGAGTAAATAGATAATTATTGTTGTTGCTAATAATTTTCATAAAATTAATGATTTAGTATTACAATTATTTAAAACAATATAATATAAAAAAATAATTTTTTTAAATTCGAAGGATTAGACTTATTAATTTTTTTCCATTCTATATAAATTACTTGTATAACTTACGAAAATAAAGCTTTTAAATCGCCTTTAATCAGTGCCACCATAAGTGGAGTTCCTAGGCAAGCAGGAACTAAGTATAATAGAGCAGGTTGAGCATGCTTAAATAATTGCAAAATCAGTAAAGTAATGAGTAAACCCATAAAATAAGCAAAAAATGTTGCATAAAAATATGTATTTGATTTTCTGCTGAGACTATGATCAAACCTTAATAGTAAAGCAATAAATATTCCAGGTACAACAATGTCTCCTAAACCTAACATGGCAAAATTATTACCATTTAGTCCTTTTTCCAACAAATCTTGAGGAAATACTAATTTAATAGGAGCTTCAAATGACCGAGCAACACTTATCATAACATTTGTTCCGAAAACCCAAAAGATATCGTAAACAAAAAGTCCACACAACAAAATACATCCAGTTACTACATTATTTAAATGCAAAAGCTCAACCCCATTAATTGCAAATGCAATTCCAAATAAATTATTTGCAATCCAATGCTGTAAAAATATAATTTATGTAATAAATTTATTTATTTAAATTCAGCTAAGGTTAATTTTTTCTTAATATTTTATATTTAAAAATTTAGCTTTTAAAATTATTTAATTTACCAATTGTAGATTTTTATTTAAAATATTTAAAAATTTTTTTATATTTTTTAAATAAAACTTGACAATTTAAATCTTTTAATTATGAAGATAACTAACTATTAACTTAGATAAAAAAGGATATTTTGAAAAATTTTCAATATTTATTAGTAAATCGAATTTTTCAATAAATCGAAATAAATTTTATAAATATAGTAAGTATTTTTAATTCATCATTAAACTATTTAATTTAATCAACTTTATATTTAATTTAAACAAATTTAATCAATTGTTTTATCAAAATTAAAAAGTTAAACATTACCTTTTTTAATAAATACCAAGCTCCAGCTATGGAACAACATGCTAAACAAACTATATCATGAAGATTAAACTTATAATTTATAATATCATCATTTTCTTTTGTTAATTGCAAATAATATTGAGTCTTCGGAATAGCTGCAGGTACTAATGATGTAATAAGTGGGCTAGAATAATTTATATAATAATAAATAATAATAAAGTAATAAATTAATAATGAATTATATTTATTAACTATGAAATTACTTTGTTTTACCTTGAAAGATGACAAAGAGCTAAAATACCAAGAACAAAGAAATAACCAGTGAGCAAAAGATTGACAGAGTCCTTAAAAAACTAAAATAAAACAATATAATTATTATATTTGCTATAAATTTAATGGCACTCTTAATATTACCTGAAAAAATATATAAAGTCCAAATAATGCCATACTTGAAATAAAAGGAAACATTGCTGCATCCTTTTGCGTCATGATCCCTGGCTTTTCTCCACTTATTTCAAATTTTTTCTAATTTCACCAACAGAAAAATATATTCATAAGCAATAGTTATAAATAAAACAGGCAATATTATTAATTTCATATAAAAAGTAAAACCTATACTATAAAGAAAACATTTTAAAGATGTAGGACTGATTTTTAATTTATAAGGTATAATTGAAAATAAAAAAAAAAAGTATCAAGAATGCAAAATGACATTGGAACAAATACTACAATTAATTAAAATAAAGATTTGTTGTTTTTTTAATTGAACAAATATTCAAATAAAATTATTTAGAACATTCTAACCTGTTGTTCCTTATGGTGCCTAACAGAGCGATAACTACCAAAGAATATCGGCAGTATGGCCATAATAACAAGACTCCCGTAAGCAATGGCCATTCCTTCAGGTGTCGATGGTACTTTTCCCGTTACATTGGTATTCTCCGTTATATTTTCTAAAGTGGAAGTAATACTCTCTACTATTTCAGCCATCTTGCCAACATGCAACTGTAACTACACTGTTCAAAATACAGATGAAATACATTCAACGACCCAAGATGAAATAAAACTTTCAACTACACAAAGAGTAATACTGACTTTAAAACTATATTGTACCAAAACTAAAGAGTTGGACTATTGCCCGTGGTGGTTCTCATATTTCAGAGACATGCGCAGTGAAAATCTTAATTTATCTCTTAAATTTGAATATACAATTCTACGTATTAAAATAACTAACAGTAATTATAGTAATAATAGTGCATTGTTTAAAGCAAAAATTATAAAATAATGTTGACTTAAGAATAATTATGAATTTTACTGGTATAAATAATTGTTATACTATTTTTAATTTTATATTTTAATTTATATTTATTTTTATGACTTTTAATATATTTTATTGATAATTTATTTATAAACATGAAATGAAAAATATATATTTAATTATATATTAACGTAATTAATTGATGCGTGTATTTTTTATTTGCATATTAATATAATTAAAATTTGTATTTGAAATAAAACAATTTTAATCATAATATTTTATATTATAATAGAATTAACACAAATGAATTTTTTGAAAGGAACTGGTGCGATTATATTTACTCATTTACATACACCACATATATGTATATATATATATATATATAAACATTACTCATATTAAATATGCTTAGATATGTTTCAAATAATTCTCTGTATTTTGACGTTCATTATAATTTATCATTCTACTTTATAGTTTATAATTTTAATATAATAATAGAATTGAAAATTAGATTTATCTTACATGTCAGGTATTAGTCAATAGTAAATTCAAATAAGTATTAACACAAGTTAATGACATTAGCTTGTAATTACCTCATTAGCGTCAAGTATGATTTATATATAGAGCGTTGGTCGAATAATTTTCTGAAATTTATTTTGGTCTGATTCGTTCATATGTGGGCATTCATTTCAAATTTTTCATCCACAAAAAGAAGCACGAGAATTTGATGAATAAATGTATCAATTGAAAATGTTTATGTTTGAGATTCTATCCGTATATAAATGTTTGCCGAAGGTCCGAATGGAGAGAGGCAGATAGTGGAAATGCGAGGATAGAAATAGGTTCCAAAAAAGAGTCTTCAAATTAATTTAAGTGTTTAAATTGTTGATTATTAATCATATAGAGAAAAAACGTTAAAATTGAATTGAGTTTAGTTTTATAGAAGGTTGAATAAGTTATTTGATGTTAGTTATAAATTGTGAATTGAAGTTTGTAATTAATTAAAATTATATATATTTAGTTAAAGGAAAGATGAATAGAAGTGCAAGTTGAGGTAATCAGTTGTAAATTGATTACGGATATTATTTTATAATGAATTGACTTACCCCTGACTAAAAATTCAAAAATTAAAAATTCGTTAGCGAACGGAATCTCGAACACCACCCCTTGACAAGAAGTGGGAAAAAGAAATTAGATTAGCATGCAGTTGTACAGCGCATCGGAAATGTATAAGACATCTTAGCTTCTTTAAAATAGTTTCTAGATTCAATACAAAATATAGTTTACAAAATATAGATTCAATACAAAATATAGTTTACAAAATATAGTTTACAAAATATAGTTTACAAAAGTTTACAAAATATAGATTCAATACAAAATATAGTTTACAAAATATAGATTCAATACAAAATATAGTTTACAAAATATAGATTCAATACAAAATATAGTGATCGGTACCATTATATAGAAGCTTCAACCAGATGCTAATACCAAGTTGTTGCAAGATAACTCAAGCAAAGGATATACGGCTATAATGGGGTTCAATTTAGTAATTAGCAGTAAACAATAAGACTAACAGGCCCAATACCAACATAATGACAAGGCCAATAAAGCCAATATATCCCATCGATTATTAACACTACATTAAACTAAAATAAATCATACACGGTGCATATAATTAATAAAATCATTCCAAGTTTAGTCAATTTAGTCATTTAATCAATTTACGCCTAAATATTGCAACAGCGAGGAACATACACATTTCCATATATTTTCAATAAAATAGTTAACATTATTACCTACAACTTCTGCGACTTCATTTCTTTCTATCCTGCTATCTCTCCTCTTGCACTATTTGCCTCCCCCAATTAAATTCTTGGGGAGAGTTTATACTCTGAATAGTTCCCGAACAAATATTAACTGAGAAAACTTAATATTCTATTCTAATAAAATTTTTTAATAAATTTATAATAAAAAATAAATAACTAAAAAACTGTAGTTGAAAACTGTCTTAGTTCATTCATATCGATGGATATTGATATGATATATTATTTTTGAATTTTATTAAAATTATATTTGTGATCATGGAAGATAGTTATTTATTCAATCAACAGTTTGTATATTCAATTTAAGATTACTGTTTTTTTTATAAATTGGAGGAATTAACTCGATAATTATAAATATTTAGATATATAGGGTTTATTATTAATAAAATTGGAACAAATCTATCAATGTTCGAGAAGCGAATAGAAAAAAGAGGATCCCTAAATAATATTGTTTCTTTACTTTTTTGCTTAGAATGTGTTTTATCTTTATGAATACCAGATGTCCCCCAAGGGCAACGAATTTTGAAATAATTTTTCATGTATATATTTTTGAGTTGACAATGATTTGAAACGGTCGAGTTATCGTTGTATTATACTCGAAAGGTTGTCGATGGTCGGTATGACCATCATGTGCACTGCTAGGCGCGTATCATAAAGTAACGGACGAAACCTTCCAGGAATTAATGCGCAGTTGCCAAATATCGTACGAGCTGTTTATCACAATATAGATTCATATTTTGGAATAGTCTAAACATCAAGCGACGTCACTGGCCGATACGTCGGCACAAGGTTTACGCGCCGATCCGACGCTCCGACGTGCGGCCGACTGCCGCTACGATGCCTCCACCGTCTAAAACTGAATAATTAGTTGTCATGCAATCACCGAAATTTCCTACTCTCATCGATGTGCGAGGAAAGTCCTCCCCGAAAGGTGAAAAGTTTAAGTACATCGGCGCAAGAGCGCCGCTTCATATTCCACTTGCTCTCCAGAATCATGGTATCGATTCTCTGACCAGTGATCTCTCAATACAAAGTTGTGAAAAGTGAAAAGCTTCTCCGTGATCAGTGCACAAGCAAGGCATCAAGGTTCGTTCAAGGACCACAAGGAACGCACTGTGAGGGAAGCAACCAGCTCTGGACTGTGCTACAAACCTAACGTGACCAAAGAAGAGGCGGTCGCCAATAATCATTCGCGATACACAACGAAAAGGCGCCAACAAGCACGAGCGGAATTATCCAATGAGCGAACAAGCACGAGCCGAACTATCCTATGAGCGAACAAGCACGAGCCGAATTATCCAATGAGCGAACACGCAGACCAGTAGGTAACCCTGTAGATCTAAAGGGACACAACAAGTCCATGGTTGGTAAGATTCATTTGCGCTTGAATATTGCTGTAGTGTGGACTTCAACGACATACAATTTATAACACTTAACATCACTCCAAGCGTCGTGAGAATCAATTTACGCCTACCTATTGCGTCCGCTTGAAAATAAGCAGCCTTTAATTAAACTTACGGAACTCCACATTTTTGTAAATTCACGTTACGCTATGGCGATGTTCGATTCATGTCTGAATATTAAGATAGTTCAAGATCTGTAATTCAAAATTATAACAGCATTGTATTTATACCACAATGTCTAAAGACAGCATTATATTTAAATACGTTAAAATAAAAACGTTAACACGTTAAAATATAAACCATTTTACATCATTACCACGCCGCTTTGCCTCTGTTTTATTCTACCCTACTATCTCTCTACCTCTACTATCCACCTCTCCCTTCCTCCACGTGGGAGAGTGTATTCTCGCGTTTAATTCGCGAACACACTGTGTGATAGTAATGTATTAGGACAAATTTCCCGATGCTGAGCTCTCCCCAAGGTAATGTGGTAGATAGGCCAATAGTGTGATGGGTGAAATAGCAGAGTAGACAGAAACGAAGGCACAAACAATACTGTGAATTGGTGTTCAAAATTATAAATAAAACAATAAATATTTCTAAAAATCTGCGTAAAGTAATCTTAATTATATTTTGAAAATAACTGTTTCACGGAAGACGAATAACCAAGATACTAAAAAAACCCCGAGTGTGTACTCTCCTCCAAGGTGATAGGGGAGAGACAAACAGTGAAAAGGGAGCCGTAGCAGGGATAGTAAAAACTCATCCTGTCATGTTTCTTATATAACTGTAACTTGTCTTTATTGCTTATATGTAGTCTTGATCGTTAGTCGTATTTTGATTACCGCGTGGCTCGGTAAATAATGCTTTTGACTCTTGAAGTCAAGATAACTTAATTGTATCATAATCTTATTAATTATTATTAATTATCTTATTAATTATTATTAATTATCTTATTATTTTTTATTAATTATTTTATTAATTATTATTAATTATCTTATTATTTTTTATTAATTATCTTATTAATTATTATTAATTACCTTATTAATTATTATTAATTATCTTATTAATTATTATTATCTTAATAATCTTTGTTTGGCTTGATACACGCCTCGTTAATTAATAAAATATTGTCTTATCTGTAATGTGCAGTGTGTGCAGACTAATTAAATTCTACGGTAATACTTGCCATAGATTGTGAATATGTACAGAGTGCCGAATGGCAAAATGGTGGTCAATTATAAGATGATGGCCGCGTGCTACCCTGTAGTATGCTACAATTGCTTGCAGTGCTGCATTGACCTCGGAAAACGTGTGTTCATGAACGGTCAATTGTAAACTAAACGCTTTGAAGCTTTAATATCGGTTTCTGGTGGTCCAACAGCTATGTTGAGTTGGTTAGGTTTGGTTTAGGTTCAGAAGCAGTGCTCCGTTAAGGTAGTACCAGACTAAATAATCCTTGAAGGTTATCTACACAACGATTCTATACAAAATCTTCACGGATCGAAGTAATAAAATGGTTTTTATTTCAACAAATTGAAATATAATGCTGTATTAATATAATGTAAATAGTATTACTATAAAATAATATGTATTAATATAATGCTCTTTTAATTTTGAATTATAAATCTTGAACTATTTTAATATTTAGACACGAATTGTGTTCGGGATCCCATACTTTGAACCAAAAGATTGCTATCCAGTTCGACGGATCATATGATACGGGACTGTACCCGACATGATAATATTCCTCTCGCTAGTCAAAGCGAAACGCAGATAGTGAAGGGGAGATCGTTAGCAGAATGTTCAGAGAGGTTTTACAAATTATTAAGGCTACCGCAACACCGTATATTGAAGGTAATATGTTGCTTCGAAGTGATTGCAAATCGTTTGTAGCAGTTGGTGGAAAGAAGAGATCACTTTCCCGTTAAGTTGTGTTGATAGAAGCTTGATGCGGTGGTCAATTATGTGTTGAACGTCGCGCTTCGTTGTACAGTGGTCAGCTGTCAGCTGACTGTTTTATGGTGCCTGTTGAGACAGTTGATTGCAGATAGATGCCGTTGTTCCTTAGTAGGCGCTGGAGCTGCGTGAAAGGTGTTTGGAATGCCGCCTTTCTTGAAGTAGGTGATTTCGCTGTAGAGAGCTTTGCTTGTAGTTTATCAGGATGTAGTTGGTTCAGCTTCAGTTTTGGCTTACTGTTGCTGCGTTGCTTATGTTTGGTTTTGACTGAAGGGCTCGTTTACCAATGTAGAACAAAGTTGCAAGAATCTGG